>JAYDZE010199876.1:0-21046 GCA_034509125.1 Monilaria moniliformis
TCGGTAAAAACCCTAATTTAGCATCTTCTTTAATCGGAATAGTAAATTCCGATCTTTAGTGTTTTTGGGGCATTACAGATGGTTTCTTGGGAAGCATCAAATTAAAGATCACAATATTTCAAGGAATGAGCAATCCCGATGCTTATTTGAAGTGGGAACAAAATGTGGATCTCATATTTGAGTGTCACAACTATTCCGCGGAAAAGAAGATTAACTTGCTGCAATTGAATTCATGGACTATGCAATAGTTTGGTGGGATAAATTAACAACAAATAGAAGACGTTATGGAAGGAGACCAATCTCAACATGGGGAGAAATGAAAAACATAAAGCGTAAGAGATTTGTACATACTCATTATTTTCGTGAATTGTATCAAAAACTGAATTAAGGTACTAAATCTGTTGAGAAGTACTACAAAAAGATGGAGATTTCCACGATAAGGGCAAATTGTTGAAGAAGATAGAGAAGCAACCATGACTCAATTCCTATGTGGGCTGAATATGTAGATAGCAAATATCATGGACCTTCACCACTATGTGAAGTTGGAGGACATGGTTCATATGGCCATGAAAGTGAAGCGGCAATTGAAAAGGAATGGAACCTACCAAATGAGTTCCCAACAAGTTCTCAATCTTCAAATTCAAATGAGTGGAATTCATCTAAATCCAATTTTGGGACAACCTCTAAACCTTATAATGAAGTTTCGAAATTCAAG
This sequence comes from Monilaria moniliformis, assembly GCA_034509125.1. NCBI lineage: Eukaryota > Viridiplantae > Streptophyta > Magnoliopsida > Caryophyllales > Aizoaceae > Monilaria > Monilaria moniliformis. The sequence goes on from JAYDZE010199876.1 coordinate 716, forward strand.
TTCAATGAAGTTGAAAAGGGCAAATGTATTTCTACTTCTACTTCTACTAGTAGAAATAGAGATTTCAAATATTTCGATGACAATGTGTTGGACACATTGCATCACAATGTCCAAACAAAAAGGCTAATGGTTTTAAAGCCAAATGGAGAAATAGAATCTGAAAGTGAACATGAAGACGATGATGAAGATGAATCATCGGAGGAGATTGAACTAGAATATGGAGAGCTTTTGGTGGTTCGAAAAGCTCTAAACGTGCAAATAAAAAATAATGACCAACAAAGAGAGAACATCTTCCACACAAGATGTTTAATCCAAGGTAAACTTTGCATGTTGATTATTGATGGAGGTAGTTGTACCAACGTGGCAAGTTTCGAGATGGTGTATAAATTGAACTTAACAACTTAAAAACATCATCATCCATACAAGTTACAATGACTTAATGAATGTGGAGAAATTCGAGCTACAAAAAAAGTTCTTATTTCGTTTTCTATTGTCAATTATAAAGATGAAGTTCTTTGTGATGTGGTGCCAATGCATGCTAGTCACATTCTTTTAGGGAGACCATGACAGTTTGATCGAAAGGTGATATACGATGGATTTCGCAATCACTATACCTTCAAGCACAACAACAAGTCTATCTTACTTGTTTCTTTTACACCACAATAAGTTCAAGAGGACCAGCTCAAATTGTCTCAATCAAGGAGCTTGTGAGGTTGAGAGTAAAAAAAGTGAAGAAATTGAAAAAACGTTGAGTGAAAAAAAGAGTCGAGAAAAAGTAAGAATGAGGGAAAAGAAAAACAAAATTTCTATATGAGAGTAAAAGAATTAAAGAGTGCAATAGTAAAAGAAAAGAGTGTGTACATTTTAGTGTACAAAGAGTCCTTATTTAGCACTAACAAATTAACTCCATCTTTGCCTAGTTCTTTTGTGTCTCTTTTGTAGGATGATTATATAGACATTTTTTAGGATGAAGAACCAAGTGGATTACCTCCATTAAGAGGTATTGAGCATCAAATAGACTTTGTTCCTGGAACTGTTCTACCAAACCGACTTGCTTATAAAGCCAATCTGGAAGAAACTAAGAAGATCCAAAGACAAGTTGGAGAATTATTGGAGAAAGGGATGATTTGAGAGAGTATGAGTCCATGTGCAGTACCGGTGATTGTCGTATCCAATAAAGATGGATTGTGGATGATGTGCACGGATTGTGGAGCAATCAATAAAATCACGGTAAAGTATCGCTATCCTATTCCTAGCTTATATGATATGCTTGATAAATTGCATAGGGCTGTTGTGTTTAGCAAAATTGATTTGAAGAGTGGTTATCATCAAATTCGAATTCGAGAATAAGATGAGCGGAAAACTGCTTTTAAAACAAAATATGGTTTATATGAGTGGTTAGTTATGCCTTTTGGTTTAACTAATGCAACTAGTACTTTCATGAGATGAATGCACCGTGTTTTAAGAAATTTCATAACAAAATTTGTTGTTGTTTACTGATGCGTAATTTAGAGTATAAATTTGATTAATAAAGAATTGCACAAAAGTTATAAAATACCCTAAAATCTGCAAGAGAACAACGTCGATAGTAGTAATTAAGGGTCGAACCCACAGAGAGATGAAATGGTTGTTTAATCCAAAAATAAAATTAAAAAGATAAGGAAAATAAATTAAAATAAAGAATTCAAAAACAAGACATCAGAGAAGACCTAGAACAACTCGATTTTTAAACAGAGAAGAAAAGATTATATCTAATATGTTTAAGATGACCATTGTACTTGATTGACTTAAATCAGAGTTCCTAGTTCAATTTCATGGCGTTAAACTTTGTGTCAATTTTACACTCTAACGACACTGAACATGTTAGAAGAATTGAAGAATTAAGATAAGTTAAACACGCCTAAAAATTCCTGAATATTAACCCAAACTCCTGTAGAAGCTCAGTAAATCCAGATCAATATTTAAACACCTTCGACACAAAAGATTAACATATTTAATTATTTAAAACTAAACTCTTGTGGAACCTAAGTAAGACCTAAATTAGCAAGTAATTACATTAATTAACCTTCAAACTATTTTCTGAACAATACTCAATTCTAAGGTTTGTATACAATGTAATGCTCCTATTTTCCGAGTTAAAGAGACTTTAGAAAAAGGCTAGATTAAACTATCAACGATGCATCAATCAATAGCTCAATAAATTTCAAACCATAGTATAGATTAAACCTTGAAATTCAACAAAGGAACAATCTAAGTCAAAATAAAACAATAATCATCCTACTATATACTAGGGATAACAGGAAATTCTATCCTAACATGGAGAAAATAACACAAAAAGAAATAAAACGCGTGATACACATGGTGTCAGATCATTGCGATGTCGTCTTTCTCCGTGTTTTGGTCTCATTCTCCTGTTCTTTCTCTCTGGATTTCGCCTATTTTTTGCTCTAGGGTTTCCAAGATCTCTTTTATGGCTCTGAAAATCGGTATTTAAAAGTCTTCACTAGTCAATTCTGCCCGGCCGGGTGGGTTTTGGTGACAGCCCACCCGGCCGGGTGGTAGTATCTGGAAGCCCGCGTGGAAGCCACCCGGCCGGGTGGTTTGTTGTACACCACTCTACCCAGCCAGGTAGAGGTTTCTGGAGAGTTTTAGTTCTCACCCGGCCGGGTGGGTAGTTGCGCAAAATTCTACCCGGCCGGGTGGAACTCTCTGGAACTTCTTCACTTTCACCCGACCACGTGGAAGTGGTGCACACTTCTTCCCATCCGGGTAGAGCTCTCTGGGGAGTTTTTTCACTTCGATCTGATCGCGTGGAAGTGGTGCACACTTCTACCCGCCCGCGTGGAACTCTCTGCACCCCAAATTTCTCCAAAATTCAGCCTTTTCCTTTGTCTTTTTCATCTCTTTTTCTTCTCCAAACTTATTTCTAACAATGAAAAGTGCTTAAAAGTGGGTGAGCACACAATAAACATACGTGAAACCTTAGGTAAAAGATTATATAATTTGATTTGTATCAAATACCTCCAAACTTAACTCTTGCTCGCCCTCGAGCAAGATAAATTGTACAACACAAAGGTTTCGGAGACACTCAAATCATGAAACAAATATATCATTTCTCATCAAGTCAGATTCACAACAATTAGGAAAATAGTACAATAACACTCTAGTCGTCCCCTAAAGTTCTCTCGAAAGCATTCAAACAACAAATTGTTTCCCAATGATTAAGTTATCATGAACATTCTAACATGTCTAAGCACTATCTATTGTATCTCAATCCGTCGTCATCAACTCATCAAGTATTAATCACCTAGCAAATTCATGAAATCATGATCAAACTTTCTCACACAATCATGTGACTTTAACAACACTACCAAAGAATCGAAGTATGAATGAAATTGACTTTATTTCTTTGGTTGTAATGTGGCTTAGGCAAATGTAGGATAATCATATGGGAAGTAGTTTAAAAGCAACCAAAATCAAGTACTAATGTAATCATCCTACAAACAACCAACAACTTAATAATCTTTTGATCCATGCACTCAACTACACCCAAACTTGAGAAATTCATACTGGATGAATCAATAACATCGAAGCTCATTAACTTTTATTCAACATTTTTTTAAAATTATAGGCCTTGGCCTTTTCTTTTTCTTTTTTTTTTCTTTTTTTTATTGGCCGTCTTTTTCGATATCACGAGCTTTAAAATTGTAAAACAGTCCTCCATTTCATCTCCCATAAATAACAATTTAAAAATCTACCACATATCATATATTCTTCTATCTCCTTGTACAAAAAGCGAACAATCTCCCACTGATTAATCAGTACTTCAATTTAGTAGCAAGGACTGAATAGAAGACTAATACAAGAAAGATTGACTCATTGTGGCAAAATTTTATGGCTTAGTGTTACTCAAAGAATAGGCTCTCAAGTTCAAAGTGGTTAACTAGGGGATAATGATAGGTTAGGCATGTGATCTTTTTTGCTATGGTGCTCAATCCTATTGCATTTATCACGTTCATACTTCAACACTTAGTAATTAATCAAACTCATGACACAACTCCACAAATTAGCTCAAAAATAATTCCACAAGATCTACTAGATTTTCACACTCTCATTGACTCAAGAAATCGGAAACAATCAACAATGCTCTTTCCTATCAAAACATGCATAACTTCTCTATCTTCCGAAACAACTTGTCCATCTAAAAGCTCAACTAGAGTTATCTAGGGGAAAGATATAGCATAACTAGTCATTTCACCTAGTTGCTACGAACCTAACTGATGATCACTAACGAGCTATTTCACAATTCAACCCAAAATATTTAAGAGAAAGAAATTCAATGAGAATCAACCCCTACAAACTTAAACCTTACATTGCCCTCAATGTATGAAAAAAATATAAGTAAAAGAGAAGGTTAAGAAAGCTCCCCCAAACTTTGCAAAAACAGCACAAATGGCGGGTGGGTGGGTAACATCTCACATTGACAAAGCTCTTATCCCTAACATGCTTCTGCATAAAGTAAAACAAAATAAAAGGAAAAATGCTCAATTCAACAAAGATTATCGGGGTAATGAATTGAGTAAAGAAAACCCCCGATTTATTCAAAAATATAAAATAAAATAAAACCTAAAATATTTTTTGGGTTGCCTCCCAACCAGCGCCTTTGTTTATAGTCGTTGGCTCGACTTAAGGTGACGCTGAGTCTACACTTGTGGATCCAGGGGATGCTTCACAACCTTATACTCATGCAAAAACAATAAACACGGATCACGACACCTTGTGTAAAACAAAAAACAAAAAAAAATCAAATAAAAAATAAAATAAAAATAAATACAACAGACTAAACAACCTTTTGCCTCCCTGGCAGCGAGCCAAAAACTTGATGCGTATTTTATAGTATATATTTGATTAATAAAGAATTGCGCACAAGTTATAAAATATCCTAAAATCACTTCTAACTGCAAGAAAACAATGTCGAAAGTAGTAATTAGGGGGTCGAACCCATAGGGAGGTGAAATGGTTGTTTAACCTGAAAATAAAAGGGAAAACTTTGAAAAACAGAATAAAAATAAAGAAGCTGAAATTAAATAATCAAATAAAATCACAGGCAAAAGTTGGTTTCAACAGGATGAAAAAGGTTATCCCTAATATATTTCAGATGATTATTGCAAATTACTGGCTCAAATCTGGGTTCCTAGTTCAATTTCATGGCATCAAAGTTTGTGTCTATTTTACACTCTAACGACACTGAACATGTCGGGAGAATTGTAGAATTAAGATAAGCTGAACATATCTCAAAATTCTTTAATATTAACCTAGACTCCTGTGGAAGCTCAGTAAATCCAGATTGATATTTAAAAACGTTCGACCCAAAAGATTAAGATATTGAATTACTTAAACCTAGATTAATGTGGAACCTCAGTAAGACCTAGATTAGCAATTAATTACATTAATTAACCTTCAAATTTTTCTCTGAACAATACTCAGTTCAATGGTTTTTATACTATGTAGCGCTCCTATTTTCCAAGTAAAAGAGACATAAGAAAAAAGGCAAGATTAAACCACTAACGGTGCACACTTCTATAGCTTAATTAAATATGAACCGTAACATAAATTAATCCATGAAATCAAACATAAGAACTGTTGAGTCAATTCAAAACATTATTCATCATACTACGTACTAGGGATAACAGAAGAATTCAGCCTAACATGGAGAAAATAACACCAAAAGAAGTAAAACCTGTGATACACATGGTGTCAGATCTTTGTGATGTCGTCTCTTTCCGTGTGTTGGTCTCTTTCTCCTGCTCTTTCTTTCTAGATTTCGCCTCCTTCCTCCTCTAGGGTTTTCAAAGATATCTTTCTGGCACTGTAAATTGATATTTATAAACATTCACGCGTCAATTGGGCCCGACCGGATGGGCTCTGGTCAAGACCCACCCGCTTGGGTGGAAGTAACTGAAATCTCGCGTGGAAGCCACCCGGCCGGGTGGCTTGTTGTACGCCACTCTACCTGGCACGGTAGATGTCTCTGGTGAGTTTCAGCACTCACCCGGCCGGGTGGAAAGTGGTGCACATACTGACCCGGACGGGTGGAACTCTCTGCACCCCAAATTTTTCCAAAATTCAGCATTTTCCTTTGTCATTTTCATCTCTTTTCTTCTCCAAATTTCTTCCTAACAAAGAAAAGTACTTAAAAGCGGGTGAGAACTCAATAAACATATGTAAAAACTTAGGAAAAATATTATAATATTTGATTTGCATCAATATACCACATCTATAGTCTGTGAGAATCATTCTCTTAAACACTCTAATAAATAGTTGATTGCCACCTAACATATATACATATATCATCATGATTCATGTATGTATCATTGTTGATGAAATAAAAAAAAAAGATGAAAATGGTAATTAGACTATTGAAGTAGACTTAACCATAGATCAACACCTCATCTGTACCTTAAAGGACGGTGATCCATTCGGACCTGTAATCAAGGCTGAGTTTCTACTCAAAATACTCATCACCTACAATGAATGAATTAATTAGCTAATTAATAGTGCTATTTATGTTATATATATTAAATGCTTACTGCTTCCAATATGGCTTCGAGCTTCGACAATGTTGTCAGGTAGGAGTCGAAGACCGGCTGTTGCCTGCATAAATAGAGGAACCAATTAGTAATTATGAAATTAATGATTCATTATCTTGTCATTGAATTAGTAGTAGTTGTCTACAATTTTTTTTATGGGGGTAGTGATACACAGTAGGGGAAGTGAGCATAATGTATTTGTGAGAAAAATCATTTTTAATCCTTTTTATACTCGTTGTTTTCAATTATTTGATTTACTTTGTTTATCTGACTCTATTTTTTATGTAGGTATGACAACTTTATCATTGCAAGCTTCAACATATTAATCAATCTCCATTATTTGCTGGAACTTGAAAGCTATTGAAGTGGATGATTTTAAGATACTAAATAATGTGGACAATGTTGTTAACTTATTATGTGAATTTTAGAATTATGAACTATTTTTATTCACGGATTTGGTTGGTCATAATCTGTTGTGGATTTGGAGGGTATTTTTTTCGTTGGCATTAGATTATGTGGTATTTTTGTTGGTTGCTTGTAATGGATGTTATGGTATTTAGACTTTTATGAAGGTTGTAATTGTTTAGATAAGTTGTAGAAAAATGATTTTCGGATTTTTGGAATTTTTGATTTTTGGCTTTTTGGATATTTTTATACAATTTTGGATTTTCGGTTTAGATCAGATTTATAGTTCGGATTTAGGATTTTTGGACAATACAGTTTTATTCTGATTCCATTTTTTGAGAAAAATTTAGATTTTCGGATAAATTCGGATTAGGTAAAAATCTAATTAAAAATTCGAATGCTCACCCCTACTCTTACGAATCAATCATTTGACAGTTTTCTCTATAGTATTAATGGCATCATGTATAGGAATTTGTTACCCACAAATTATGTGCTAGATTATTTATCAACATTCTGGCGTAGTTGGGTTATGAATAGTGGGTTGAACAACAGAGGATTAGCTTCGCAGTTGAACAGTATCCAATGTTTATGTCAAGCACTCGACTGGTACTTTTTGAAGAGGCGTACATCTCTTCATTTGATTTTGGTGGCGTGTGATCCACTCAGTTTAATAATTCATTGGAACCAATTAAATATATGCTTCATTGGATTTGGTTTGGAGAGACATCCTATCGTGGTGGTCAAACTGTTCCGCCAATTGAAAACGTATACTTCATGGGATGACCATCCATTGGACGAATCTGCTTGGGTTCCACTAGTATCCATACAGGAAATGTGTACGAATTTGAATCTTGACAAGATGAACGTCTATGATGCCTCATAAATTGAGCAAGATTTGAATGGAGATGAAGAAAAAACAATCCTGCACTTGAGTCCGACACCGATTTTAACATGTTTGAGATAAAAAAAAAAATGAGGAGCTGATAATATCTACAATAAATGAGTTCGCTGGTTTGACACATTTTTTTCTTAGTAAACATAAGAAACTGTCACAAAGACATCTCGATCCCGAACACTGAGGAACTAACTAATTAGTTGGTGTCGCTAATTCCATGCGACGCAAGTACGTCACTTGCGTCTCGCAAGAACGCCTGGTTAAAAGTGTTGGATCTGGCCAAGAATTCATTTTATAATAACAAAGATGAACAATTGATTGTTTTTGGGTTGTGGAATATGAATAAAGATAGAGAGGTTAAAAATAGAACGTCCGGATCAGAGACATGTGCTTTTCAAATTCAACCACTCAGATAGGTGCCGGTTCGATTTGAGTGCACCGTATCACGATGGAGAAGTATGAAGAGTTCATAAATTTAATGATCATACACGTGAATGCGGGTTGGGTCAAGTTGCGCGGATAAAGGCGCATGCAAAAATGGTTACAGCGTATATAGAACAAAAAATAAGAGATGATGGTGAGATCATTAAGCCGTCGTCGATCATCGCAGAGTTTAAACATGAATTTGGTGTTCAGATCAAATACGGTGTCACACTCAAGGCACGAAATCTCAATGTTCATATGATATACAGTCGAAATGATGAGTCATTCATACTGCTGCCTAAATATTTGTACATGTTGAAGCAAGCGAATCCCAACACGCTAATCGATTAGGAGGTGGGGTCTGATGGTAGATTTTATCACTTATTTTTTTTCTCTCAGGGCATCCATTGGGTTTTCCCACTTTTCACTTCATCTGGTGATCGTAGATGATAACACTCGCCTAAATGAAAAAATCAAGGGCGTTTTGTTTGTTGCAGTAACAAATGATGGAAACGAGCAAGTTTTCCCGTTGGACTTTGGTGTTGGACTGAAGGAAAATGATGAGTTGTGGAAGTGGTTCCTTGCACAGGTGAAAGAAGCATTTGGTCAAGCCAACAACCTCTTTATTGTCTCTAATGCACACGTCTCCATTGCCAATGTAGTAAAGAATGAGCTACCTGAAGACACACACAGATTATGCTACTATCATTTGTTGAACAAGATCAAGGGTTTTCACATAGCGGTGGGGGATGTATATCCGGATGACTTCACACGTGCCATGACTTCGATCAAGAGCATGAAGCCTAGGACATACAAGAAGTTGATGGATGTTGTACCCGAGAAGTGGGCCCGATCGATCTGCCCAAACAATCGTTATAGTTTTCCTACATCGAACATGACTGAGACACTGAACGCATGACTGTCATGGGCTAGAAGTAGGGCTGCTTATCCGGCCGGTTCGGTTCTAACCGAACCGGTCGGCCGGTTAACCGGAACCGAATAAGAGTCATTCTACGGAACCCGAACCGAACCGATTATGTTATTCGGTTAACCGAATAACCGGCCGGTTGTCACAAAAGTGGAATTTTTAATTTTTGCTGCAGGTGGTAGCCGCGGAAGAACATCAAGAACACAGATATTCAAATATCCAGCTGCCCTCAGCAGCAAATCAACAGTATCTCTCATGCAATCTGACACACAAATGATTTGTGACAAATCCCATTGATATGATCACCATTCCACAACACAAAATTAGCTTGAAAATTCTAACATTTGTGCTTATAGATATAAACCTGCCAAGACGAGCCTCTCAGACAGACTACTTTCTTTAGGAATTAGCTTCTCATTTGCCTCCATCAATGTCAGCATTGCCATCATGTGTAAAACACAGAGCAATTCGAACCACGAATTCGCCCCAGAAATCTCCTGCTCATCATCAACCCACCAAAAATTTAAAGAATTTGAAATAAAATGCTTATCAATTTGCTTGTTGAAATTCTTACCTGTCTCTCCTCTCCTAATTCTCTCCATCTGAACTCCACCAACTCTTGAAGCCCATATTCTATTTCATCATGTCAAATACATCAAATTATTACTCTTCCACAAAGCCATCATTTTCAAATGATTCAAACACAAAAGCATAGACAAAGAAAAGTGAGAAATTAGGAACCTTTCTTTGTAAGGCCAAGCAGGAGAGGCAAGTATTCCTCCAATGCTCTAATTAGCTCACTGATCGCAGACCCTCCTGCAGAATCATATAAATTTCACACACAACATACACTTGAAAAAACAAAAGATGCTGAAAGATGGGATCAAGAATTAGACCAGTATCATCTGCAACTAAAGCAATCTGATTTCTGATTGATGCAATTCTATCAGCAAGATCGTTGGGAACAAATCCTCTGAGAATTCTCTGCAAATCTGAGTGCATTGGAATTCGTAAAATTGGGGCAAAAATGGAGATTTCTGGGACGATCTTCTTCTTCTTTCTGCCGATTGCATAAACAGAATTTGTGCACCCCATTAATATTTTCTTGATTGTTGCTCAAAATGTAGCATCCTACACATTCACAAGTTTAAGTAATACAAAAGTCAAATGTTGTAATGTAGTAACAATTTTGTATGTCTACATGTGCAGACTATAAAGTAAGAAGAAGAAAAAAATAAGACAACTAATTTCTTACAAGGAAGATGGAAGGGAAGAAGGCAGAAGTTTCCTTGATGATATACTATTTTTTAGGTCGAGCTGGTTGTATTAAATAGACTATTGTACGTGAGGACTTGTACTTATAGCATGAAAATTAGAAATATGCATAAATAATAAACTAAGATAGAATCTTGATATAGTTGCAAATAATATACATATTTAAAAGACTATAAATAATGTATGAAGCAGAGAACTGTGGAGTGAGAAAGCTCAGAGATCGAGAAATATGTCACATGGCGGGGGCGGAGGAGGAGATTTTTGCACCATTTCTCTACTTACATTAAAAACAAGAAAATAAAATAAAATTTTGATTGAAATTTGTCTTTTTTATAAAAGAAAAAGGAACTGATGATTGAGTTCGTTTAACTCAAAGCCCTTTTTTGTGATACTATGCATGCACACAAAATCACACACAATTTTGATCTGAAACTTGGCAGTTTTGCATGATTGATCTTCAATAACTGCATACTTTCCGAAAAAAATGTGTCCTTATTTCATTTTCCTAGGAAAATTGTGTGTGTGTGTGTGACGAGAAAGTGGGAAACCTCAAATATGGAGTCTAACCTAGATCTGATCCCTCCAGTGGGATTTTGCTGCTCGTGTCAGTCTTGACCTAGTGTCAAGTTTTGATGGTCTAATTCTTTTTTATTTTTATTTTTTTAAGAGAACAATTTCTCTAATTTGTCTACATGGCATCATAGATAAGATATACCTAAATAGATTATATTTACTCGAAATGATTAATTGATTTATGATATATATATATATGTATATAAAATATTAATTTGTCTTAGAAAATAATTCACACTTAATCATCTTGAAGTATCTTACAAAATAATACACATATCTTAAATTTCCTTTTTCGGATATTTTTCATTTATACTTTATCCTTATATTGTAAATCTATTTTTTTAAGACAAATATAACCCATCATTATCTATATTAATTAATATATAAAATAATAAAATGAAACAATTTTTTCAATTCACAAACTATCTAATTTTTATTAAAAACACATTTCACATCAAAGTGTGCATTGTTTATTTAAAATAATATGGAGTAAAAAATTTGTTTCAAATAAGAATTAATTATAAAATATGAAGAAAAAAAAATCGGCCCTTAGGCTACCCACATCCATGCTCCTGCCCCGCCCTGTGGCGAAAGATACAAAATAAGAAAAAGAATTAAGAAATGGAAATATGGGATGTTATGCATGACCTACGGCTCCGGACAAGCCTTCAAGTTAGGGATGACAAAATATTCGAAATCCGAATATACCAAACCAAACCGAAATTTAAAACTTAGTTCAGAATTTTTGGATTTTTGATTCGGTTCGGATTACATTTTGGGCAAATTTTGAATTTTCGGATCAGTTATATTAAAAACGAAATAAATCTGAAATCCAAAATATAGTTTTAGTAATATAATCTATATATATATATATATATATATATATATATATATATATTCTAATTAAAACCTTCAATTTTACACTCTTATTACATAAATATTGAAACATGATATTTTCTATACTATCAATCTTACTGGAATTAATCCAGAAAAATTATTTTATAATTTTTGGATTTTTGGATTTTTGTTAGGTTTTTTGGATTTTTATGCAATTTCGGATTTTCGGTCCATATCAGATTATAAAGTTTGGATTTCGGATTTTTGATTTTTCGGATAATTTGGTTTGGTTTGGATTTAATTTTCAGAAATTTAGGATTTTCGGATCAGTTCGAATTAAGCAAAAATTCGAACCAAAATCCAAATGATCACCCCTACTTCAAGTTATGGGACTATTAATGAGCCTGTGCTTTGCACATGGAATCTAATGAATTCTTATACATAATTAGTATGGATAGTCTTAGTCAATGAACATATATGGTAATGTATTTGTATTTTGTGCAAGATATAAATTTATTATTGTTCAACATGTTATATTTGATTAAAAGGATAATTGTCATTTAAATTATAATTTTGCGTTGACTTTTGGTCAATCCCATAACTATTGAAATCGGAAATTAAAATCATAATTTTTCATTGCTTCGCAATTGTCCAACAACGATTTTTTTTGTGCTTACATGTATTAAATTTAACAAGGTGGAACTTACATGTATTAATTACATGATGTGGCTAACTAAGTGGCACAGACGTGTACAAAATAATTTTGTTTTTGTTTATGAAATAAATAAATAAAATCATCCAAAGATGGCTTCTCTAACGTCGTTTTAGTCTCTCCCTCTCGAACTAAGTAGCCCATCTCTCTCTTTCTCTCTCGGCGGCAATGGCTTCACCCCCAACTCCCGGCGACGTTGCACATGATGGTGTGGTGGCGGCATGATTGAATATTGATTTGATTTGATTTGTAGAGCTGAGCCTAACATATACGTGGCTGATCTTCGATGACAAGATGACAAAAATCTCAGGGTATGAAGACACCATGTACGACGAGAAGCGGCGGTGGGCGGCTGAGATAAGGCATAAGGAGGCCTCCGTGACGGGAGTAGCTTTTGGCAAGATTGTTGGCTGGAATGCTTCGCCAGAGGAGACGAGGTTGGGGTTGAGGAAGGGTTTTGAAAAGAAAATAAAACAAAAAATCTTTATTTTAATGAAACAACATCATTTTGAGCATCACAAAAAGACGTCATTTTGTTCACCAAACATTTTGTCCATGTTGGAAATTTCGGTTGCCACATCACCATCGATTTCACTAGAATTTGCACGAGTAGGACAATTGTGAAAAACTAAAAAGTTATGATTTTAAATTCTGATTTCAAAAGTTATGAGACTGACCAAAAGTCAATGCAAAATTTTGATTTAAATGACAATTATTCCTTAATAAAAATACATTCTTAACTTTGTGGTCCCGAGTTATGCCCATGTCGACAACAATACAATTAATGTAAATTTATTATTTTTATATTAAATTTATCATTTTTTTCACAATAAATTAATCATATTTTAAAATTTTAAAGGAGATTGTAGTATAATTGTACCCTCTATAACACCCCCACCTTCCCCAGTATAATTTCAATTGTTTTACAACTACGTTTATTGTTATAGGCAGGACGGAGGGACACTGATGTTGGGGGCCATGCCCCACTGAAAATTTGAAACTTCTCAAGAATATTTTTGTAATTTTATATTTTAAATATATATTTCAAAAATAAAATACAAATACATAGGCTATTAAATATTGATACATACAGCCCCTAACACTAGAAAACTAAACATATTCTCATCTTCTCTATTCGCAAATAGGTTTAAAATAAATTTTAAATTGTTCTCTTCTTCTCCTTGCAATGATTTTACTTAATTTTCTTTGCCTCTTACATTAATACGAAGTATTTCATAAACTCTTTGTTCTTCTTCAATTTGGAGATAGGGAAAATTTATGTTCTCGATCTTGGATAAATCAATTGTATGTTAATCATTAGAATGTGCAATGTATTTAGGTGATTTTAGTATTAAAAAATGGTTTCAAAATTAGATCAACGGTTCTTAATTTTATTTATATCGGTATGATTTTGATTTAATTGTTTTTGAAATTTGAAGGATGAAGAAATTTGTTACATTAGTATATGTTATAAGTTTATCTTGTTGTAACAATAGCTCCTTGATAGCTATTTCATATGTCATGGAAAACATAAAATGTTATCTTAAATTAATTTTCAAGTTCATTTTTTTCAATTTTTTTTATTATTTATTAGGTAAATGAAATAATTTTTTATTAATTTTGAATTTAATAAATTATGATTAATATATGGTCGCTGAACACTGATATCATCGCTGAACACATAGGATTCACTTGAAAATCAGAATCAAATCAAGTTGCTACTATATTTATATAATTATAATTTTATATATGGCGACAGTATACGAGGAACAGAATGGGCTAAAAAAGATTTGTTATCGTTTCCACAAGAAATTGCCAAGTAATCTTTGTTAGAAGGAAAGTCATATTTTATTTTCAACTCCCTCGTTTCTCACATTATTTTATGTCAGTTTGTCAAGACTAACATTTTCCCATGTCCAAAATTTGCTTGACTTTACAGCCTGTTAATCAGAGACTTGAGTGCAACTTGGCACATACTAATTGGATTTTCATATTATAAACACGGCCCTATTTATATTTCCCACGATTAATTATGAAATATGATTATTATTATTATTATCATCATCATCTTCTTGAAGTAAGGACTTCTTTTAAGCAGTTATTATTATAATATATACAAGATAACTCATACAAACAATAACTTCTCTAAGTGACTGAATCCCTCAATCTACAAATTGAAAATGAAACGTCTTACCAACTGAATTATTCTTCGTTATTAGAGTAATCATTTTTAAAATAATAATAAAATCAAACATTTCAATTCACAACTATATAGGGGCACACAAAAAAGCTAATTTACCATTTTCTTAGTATACAAACTTTTAGAGAAAGAAATGCTTATTCGATAAGGGGTATATATTATAGTATATGCATCGAAAATGGTAAGACAAGAAATAAAACATGATTTGCAATAGCGAATCTAATGAGATTTGAGACACCAACATGCTATCTGGAGTGTAATAAATAATAATATTCACACAATTGTTGTATTATTTTATGTAGATGTATTAACTAATGTTTATATTTGCAGTTTTATTTACAGATTTAGTATTAAAATTATAATTTAACAGATGATGTAAGAAGGATAACATTATTAATAGCTTTAAAAATGATATCATCATCATCACGATATCATTTTTCAAAAGTTTGCCATTTCTAGTTGCGATCTGAATCGTTATTTGGAATCGTCCCATCTTAGCCCTAAAATACTCTAAATTGGCAGCTGGATTTCTGATCGGTATCTAATAAGTTCCAGAACTTTCTAGACGGGACATTGTGGGGCTTTTGTTGGCCCATTTATACGGGAGAACTTTCTTGACATGAAAATAATTGTCGGGCTTCTTTTGGCCCATTTACATGGATGGCAGCTCTTGATCATTCAGCTTCTGGCCCTTGCCTCATAGAAAACGAAATACAAGGATGAGAATTTCCCTTTTTCTCTAATTTGTTTCTTTTAATGAGGGAATTTTAGAACTTGAATATTTTTTTGTGCTAGAAAAATCTTGTGCAATAAGTCTCGTCTATATAATATTTGTAGGATTCAAATTAAGACGTTTGTTTCACAACAAGAATAATTACTTGTTACTTGCAGTTTTGGATGTAAATCCAACATAAAATTTACAGATTGGCCCGAATAAATTGAAAAAAAGAGGATTAGGATCTAGTTTTTTGTAACCCAAAAAATCATAATCGAGTTATTTAGGTTGGTGATGAAGAATGATTAGAAGTATTTTAATAATTAGTTTATTTTAATTACTTGTTATTTTAACTATTAGGGCTTTTATTAATTTATGTCTTTTGCTTCAACTTACAGGCATAACCTATTTAGTTAGTTTATATATATATGTATTATCGAGTTGAAATTTGATATACAAAAGCTAGGGTTTGTTTTTCCTTCTACATGTTCATTCAGTATTCAGTAGATAATCAACATAATTTTACTTATACATGCATTCTTTTATGATATTCTGTAAATATTAAGCAACAAATTAGACGCTTTCCTGCATTAGTTGGTATCTAGAGTCTGGCTACAATCCTCATACGCGATGAAGATTTTTTTGCAACTTTGGACGGTGATAATGCTCGATTTGATATAATTGAAGACTATCTGGGTCCTCTGGTTCATGTTGATTACTCATCTCCTATTTTGCAAGATAATCATGTTGAAGACTATATGGATTCTCCAATTTACAATGATTGCTCATCTCTTCTGTTGGATGACAATTTTTTACCAAATAATGTTGGATAAGCTGTAGTGGTGCAGCGTGAGTCTACTCGCACTATAAATGGCACGATTTTTTCTTTTGGCGTGGATTCAAATTTTTGTGCAAATATTATTGTTGTTGATATCATGGATCCGATGTTTTTGATAGCGCAGTGTCGCTCTCATTTGTATAACCATCATTTATATAGTTTGGCTTAATTTTCTGGAAGTCCTAAAGTGACTGTGAATCGACATTTATTGGTTTTTATATTCCAATGAATTGATCTTACTTCTAAAAAGACTATTGTTAGATATATGCAATTGTTGATGTTCGTCGTCGTGAGGCGCACTTTAACCCTTTAATCCTTTTACAAGTGATAATTCTTTTGGAGATGAAGTTGTATTCGATTCGAGGACGAATCATTTTGATGTAGAGGATAATAACGAAGAATGATTAGGAGTATTTCAATAATGAATTTATTTAATTATGTGTTGTTTTAATTGTTTGGACTTTTATTAATTTATGTCTTTTGCTTCAATTTACGGACTTGACCTATTTAGTTAGTCTATATAAAAGAGATTTCTTTATATATTCTGAAGTTGGATTTTGCTATATTTATAGTTAGTTTTTGCTTCTACTGTGTTCTTTCAGTATTCAATGGAGAATAAACATAATTTCACTTCTATCTTCACCTAGAGAGAGAGAGGGAGTGTGTTTACTATCTGAGGAAATGGGTTATTGCATGATGATAAGAGTTCAAGTTTGATAGCCAAGGATTACTTGCCTAAACTATTAAGCTATTAATTTTTTAATAGATTAGTGAAATCCAACTTTGGTAAATATTAAATTTATTCGACCACGAATTAATTATAGGTGAAGTTCAATTCTGGTGAAATTTAAATTTATTCGACCTCCTGGGTTTCAAGCTAGGACGTCCGTTTCAGACTTATTTGAGTAATGAAATTTATGTAACTCACATTCTCTACTAGAGAGGATTTCAAGTTTGAGTGTCCAGCGCTGCAATACCAAATATTATTGAAGTAATTTCATATCTTCATCTACAAATAATATATTACTCAATAATTATATTACCAATTATGTAAGATTGGATATAATCCGAAAAAATATATGTAATGGATAAACTCAAATTTCACAAGTGGGAATAGCATTGGTTGAAAAATTGAAGTGGGGGATCAAAGAATTAATGCCATTACATCAGAATGAGGCACGAGTTGTGACTTTTGGCACACAATCAAATTGATGCTACAGCTTATATATATATATATATATATAGGATCAAATTGTGGTCAAATTTGAAATGCAACTTTACAATAGATGTTATTCTATTCCATATGTATGTTCGAAATAAATGTCAACCCTTCCACGAGTTAGTTTTATAGGAAAAATACGAATTAAAGTGGCCAATCGAATTACTTTGCAGTCCATATAACAAAAATGATGTGACCACTCGATCAGGGTCAAAGTTACAATCTGGCAAATATTTTTTATTTTATTTTAGTATTGATTAATTAAGTGTATGAACTTACATGTTATAAGCCGACTGTAGTCAGTGATGGAGCTAGGTGGGGTTGCGCGGGTTCGGCCTATCCCACCATCGGCTCATGAGTACCAAAAATTCTATTAATTTTGGTGTTTCGAGCTGCCGTCGACTTCACATACAACAGTTCCAACCCCACGAATTTTGTTTGCTGGATCCATCATTGAGTGTAATAGTTCGGATAACTGATAATCCTCACATCCAAAAAATGTTGTGGGCATGCATGCCATTTACTATAAGACAATATTAATTTGCTATACAAAATCAGAAAAAAAATTAAATAGTTCTTTAGGCAAGTTCAGAACATATTAGGATAACGTGACAAGTTGTATCATGGTTGGCTAATATCTACGAGATCCTTTTTTGTCAAGAGTGTTCTAAGGGAAACTGGTGTTGGCTCAAGCTCCTCTGCCCGACTTCCAATATCAATATTTTCTATTTGACCTATTTTTTAATACCAGTATATAAAAGAGTAAATTAAACTAATAAACTATCCATTTTAGATCGTAAGGATAAAAAATATTTATTCTTACAATTTAATCTTTATTATTATAATAATTCACAATCACAACTACAAAATAATTAGTCATGAGTTGACCCTATTACTCGTTAATTAATGCTAACTCACAGTTAAGGCTAATTCTTGTGAATAATATTTAAATTTATCTTTACAATAGCAAAATGAATATTTTTATATTAACTCTATATAAAATTTGACTAACAGCCCCTCCCCCAATAAAAATTTATGCTTATGCCACTGGTTGTTTGCATTCATTTATATCCAATTAAGACATAAAATGGCTGTGTTAAGATCGATGCAACCTTGCTTAAACTTATAAAATTTTGAAGGTCTTACTTATATGATTGATATGCATAATATATAGCATATATAGTTAAGTTCTTTATGATATCTTTTTGATGAGCAATAACTTTAGGTAATCACATACATGCATTGGTGCAGAAAGAGATAAGTGCATTTGGGGCCATGCAGAATATATGCTTTTTATGGGCAGTGCGATAATGTTGCAGAAAGGAATGGACAAAAATAGAATAAACTTGAGAGAGTTACCAAAAAAGAAAAAGTATTTCAGTCATGGTTGTCACCCGCCAGCTATAAATAGCAGTGCTCAAGCAGCAGTGTAATGATCATAAGCAAGAAAATTAACGGAGTGTGTATATATCTCACTATCTGAGGAGAGGGGGTTCTTGCATGAGGGCAAGAGTTCAAGTTTGATAGCCAAGGATGACTTGCCTGTGCCAATCTCATCAAAAATCAAGTTTGATTAATTTTTGATGTTTTTGAATTCAGGCAGTCTCCTTGGCTAAACTCACTTGCTCTTCTTATTCATTCAAGGCCTCATTTTCCCATCAATGCAGATCACCTAGAGAGAGAGAGAGTCATACTATTTAAGGAAAGGGGTTTCTAGCATGAGGATAAGAGTTCAAATTTGATAGCCAAGGATGACTTGCCTGTCCCAAACTTATCAAGAATGATGTTGTTGGATTTTTGATTTTGTTGGATTCAGGCAGTCTCTTTGGCTAATCTTACTTGCTCTTCTCATTCATGCTAGGCCTCCTTTTCCCACCAATGCAGCTTCACCATGTGAGAGAGAGAGAGAGAGAAAGAGAGAGGGGGGGAGGGGAGAGGTCTTACATGACGGTAAGAGTGGTATGTTGGTGGTTTTGGGCAGTCTCCTTGGCTACTTGACAGCCTCTTCTCCTTCATGTTAAGCCTTCTCTTTTTCAGTATTCAATGTATCAACTTTCCATCTAATTAAGCTGTCGATTCTTATATCGGTTCATTGTGTTGATCTAATTTTGCATCTCCAATAGTTCTTTTTTACTCTTATTATGTACTGAGGGGCTTCACTGGAAGATGTGCAAATGCTTTTACAGAAACACAAGTCAAGTACTGCGTTTCTTGACAGGGAGTGGACATCTATTCCTAAACACGAATGCTCAATCTCTTCTGCAATCTGATGCCGACATTTCTATTTAGACTGGCTTGTGTTTTCAAGAATGTGGATTGGCATTTTCTTTGTTTTTTTATTAATATTTTTAGATGTAATTAATTTATTCATGAGACTATCATTAACTTATAAATAAAATTTTAGTAAAGTTCTTTTGGTATTATAAAATGGAGCAGTTTTTTTTTTTTTAAATTAAAATTCCTGTTAGATTCTTCCGTCGGATAAATTTAACAATTTTTTATAATAATCTAGTCTTCAACTTTCGGACGACATAGTTCCGATGCCATTGTCGGTAAATCGTCGGTAATTTTTACTGACGACCGTATATCCGTCGGTAAATTTTTCAATGATGATAATTTTAATTAGGGGTGGCAAATCGTGCGGATTGGGTTGTTATCGGGTCAACCTGATAACGACCCAACCCGATAAGGTCAAACCCGAACACGACCTGTTAAGAAAAC
>JAYDZE010199987.1:0-21046 GCA_034509125.1 Monilaria moniliformis
TCGCGGATTAACACTCCGACACCATAAATGTTTGCTTCAGCATTAAAGGACGCATCAACATCAACCCTGTAGGAACCGTGGTTCGGCGCACGCCAACGGTGTTCACCACATTGGAAACCAATGTTCGTAGGTCGGTTGAACGCTTTTACCACGGTTTGGAACTCCTCCCACACCACCGAGCATTCAACTTCGGAGAAGGATCCCATAACTCCACCCTGGCCGTGTCGAACCGAACACACATACTGCCAGCTCTTCCACAACATCAAACACCATACCTCATATTTACCTTGGCCGTAAGAGCGCCTGACAGCATCGGCAAGAACAAAGAGATCCGACATATCTCCTTTTTTAATCAACTTCCAGAACGAGCTAGCTTTCCAAATCGATCGTACCTTTGGGCAGAAAATGAGGGCATGAGTTGTTGAATCCCATCTACTATGGCAGCGATCACAAATACCATCCGTCGGAGTATGATGAGCCTTGAGATTAGCCGCTGTTGGTATTGTGTTTGTGAGAGCCCTCCATATAAAAATTCTCGCCTTTGGAGGGATAGCAAGCGTCCAAACTAGGTTATTCCACCACTTCACGTCTTCCTTACTTACTTGTTCATGTTCGTTGTAGAAGCCAAGTTGCAGCCGGTATGCCGATTTGACTGAGAAAGAGCCACTTTGTTCAAACGCCCAGTACTGTTCATCCTGCGTTCCATGTTCCCGGATTGGAGTGTTGAGAATAGCCGCTGCTTCGTGAACATGAAACCATTTGTTGACCTCCTCTTCTTTCCATTTGCCTTCCTCCGAAATGAGTACCTCAACCAACGCATTATGGGCTATAGCTTCTTCTCGACCTTTTAAGGTCTCATGCCCAGCGTTTAGGCACCAATGATCCTTGAAGATCTGAATCTTTCGCCCATCGCCTACCTTCCAACGCAAGCCCCTTTGGACGATCTCCCTACTCAAGAGGAGGGATCGCCAGATGTACGAACAATGAGGTTTAACTCTCACCCGCAGCATGTCCTTGTCTTCCCCGTATCGCGCCCGACATCTTGTAATAATCATTGGACGATTCATATATATGTATGTTTGTATGTATGTGTATGAGCTGTAATATTTTAATTAGGAGAGAAACTATAATAGTAAGATCGTATTGATTTCCCCCGAAAAAGTAAGATTGAGATTATTTATCTTGAACCTATTAAATAAAATGCACCGATTACAACATTCATTACAAAATTGATAATATATATAGGGAGATGATTCAAAAAAAATTCTTCGAATTAATATGAATTATCCATCTTTGTATGTACGGTCCATGATTACTGTAAAAAAATATTATTATAAAATATAAAATAATTAAGCACTATTGTATTTGTGTGCATGTATATGGTTGGATTATTGTAACTTGATTTTTAGTAAAAATTATAAATCTTGCAATTAACATAATTACCGCATTTTTATGGTCTTGTAAATTATTGTAAATTGTGTTTCTTATGAGATTCGAACCGAAGACCATGATAATGCAGTTACATTATACATTAAATATAGTAACTTCATACAATAAGTATGAATAATTTATATTTTTAATTAGATTATGAGTGAGCCGGTTTTATTTAAGTCTAATCATATATATATTATTAATTTCTAAGAGATGGAAAATTTAGTATAACCCCTATACACATAAATACAACTATATTTATTAAATATTCTTTATTCTCTCACAAATTAAATGTATACATCCATATATAAGTACCCACTTTGAGGCGGATGGGCACTATGTGGTGTTGGTGAGCAAAAGTGGTCCAACATTTTAACTAAATACAAGTAATAAACAAAATATATAGCACGCCTCTATTACATTATATAAATTTAATAAATATTCATTTTTCCCCAAGTCTTGTGTCGTACTCGAATTTTTCTAATGTAAAAAAATTGTAAGTCTTATGTCATACTCGAATTTTTCTAATGTAAAAAATTGTAGAAATCTATCGTACGACAACAGGGTTTAATAAGAATATACTTCAGGTAGTTGTTATGAACTATCAATATCATAAATGAATAATACATAAAAATAAACAAGTTGTTTATAAAATAAAATAAATTAATTTACGGGGTCACTTGAATAACTATATTGTTACCTCATACTTTTCTCATGATTCAGACATTTTATCTAAGTATGTGAAATGATATTATAATCAATGTATCATGTATAATATTTAGGATTAAATAATTTATGATTTAAAATTTAGAAATTTTATTTAAAATAACCATAAAATTTTGTTTATTTTTAAAGTTCTTGGGGAAAGTTTCGATACGTTGGATTTACCATGATGAGCCAAATTTAAAACTTCTATAATGTTCGAGGGTTCTAAAAAATAACAAAAAATCGTTATTTTTTTAAAAATGCTCCAAATTTTGAATAATAAATTACACGTCACGCTAAAGTTTACTTCTTCACATAATTCGTAGCCACACAAAAATATTTTCTAAAGTGCACAATGAATTACTTATAGCCAACGTGAAATACATGTGATGATAAAAGAAAATACATGTTTTACTTTTTTGGGATAATTTATTTTGTGGAGAAGTAGGGTTATTGCGTCCGTCCGTCCCACTATAACATAATAAGCACTAACTATTTGATAAATGATTTTGACAAATTCGTCATTAAAGTCCATGTTATTGCGATAATTGTTGGTTGGGTCCCTCAAAGTAACACATACAATTATCTTGATTAATTAAACCTTAAGCTATCATTAATTAAAATTAATCACTGGGATTATGGAACACAACTAACCCCCTAAAATACAATAAGCATATCCTATTTGGACGTAGGCATGCTTCTAACTTACCAAGGAATTCACCAATAACACTAATGCTTTAAGAATTATATATAAAATAAATAATTCTTGATCATGTAACATATTTATCATATTTTAGTATTTTCTTCCAAAAAGGCAAAAGCAAATCCTCAAAGAAAGAAAAAAATAAAAAATAAAACATAAAAGCCTCTCTGCGTCAAGATTATGGGTAAGTGTTGATCATATGAGGGTGTTGCATTTTTTTTTTTTTGTTATAATATCTTCAAATACATAAATAATATCGGTTATTATAATTATTAAAGCTCAGATACTCAAATCACAAAATTATGACCAATCTTATAATTCTATCAATTTTGATCAATTAGTATCCAATTATATGACACTTTGCAGATCACTACTTAGACATATTTTTTGGTATCTTAGGATCATCGCGTATTTGACGTAGTTATACATATACAAAAATTATTTTTTTAGTGCACATAGGCTTAATTTTTCAATTTTCAATAAACTTCAACCTCAAAATGACTGCCTTTTTTTGTTAAATTTTAAATAAATAGCCTCAATATAAAGACCTTTTATTTTTTATTTATAAATGAACTCCAATCTCAAAATAACATCCTTTTTCATTTTGTCAATAAACTCCAACTTCAAAATGATGTCTTTTTGAACTTATATAATATGGAAAAACTTATATTATACACATGTATTTTCATGTCAAAGTAACATGAAATATGTCATAATTCTATCATAAGCTATCAATTTTAACTAATTAGTTTCCAAATTAATTACATGCAACTTTGCAAATCACTACTCAGACGCATTTTTTGGTACCTAAAACCTAAGTAGGAATAGGATCATCATCACGTACTTGACGGTGGAAAAATATATTTTTAAATGCACATAGGCTTAATTAATTTTTCTATTTTCAATAAACTTCAGACTCAAAATGACGTGCTTTTTTTATTAAATTTTAATAAACTTTAGCCTCAATACGAAGATTTTTTAATTTTTAATTTTTAAATGAACTTCATCCTCAAAATGACGTCTTTTTCATTTTTTCAATAAATTTCGCTTCAAAATGATATCTTTTTGAACTTATACACACACGCAATTTCATGTCAAATGAACATGAAATTTGCCATAATTTCAAGACGGATATTTTTTTCCGTGTATAAATTTGCATAATATTGTATAATTCATGTTTAAATGGTCAAAGTCTTGATCATATAATTGCAAAAATACGAAATGTTGAGCCATTATTAAAGTGGCTACATAAGACCTATAAATTATGTGGACATTAACTGATAAGGTACTGCTATTGCTATTGCGGTTGCGAGACCTATTAAAACGGGACTGCGTTACAAGAAAGCATGAAAGGTGTCTTTACATTATAATAGTAATAAGACAGAATAAATAATATATATGAATTTGGTGTATATATAATATAATTGTGAGGAGGAGAAGAATAGTTCAGATAATAATATCAAAAAAATTCCTAAATTCCTGAGTGGCGCCAAGCTAACTGTGGAGTTATAATCAACCGCCATTCGTCCCCCTCCGAGATCGCCAGCTAAATTCTTCCCCAAATTTTCTCATTTTCGATCTTGTTGATTGATTTCGTATTCTAGAATCTTCGTCGTTGTTGATTATCTCGATATGAGGAAGATCAACTCCGGAGCTCATCATCAGCAGCAGCAGCATGAGGTATTCTCTCTCTCTAGCTGGAATGCGAGTGCTTTTTTTTTCGGTGGTTTTTGGGTGACCTGTGGAGGATTGCAGAGAAATTGGGCTGAAATATTGTGTTTCGCTTGCGCGTGCCTACAGCTATCGTGGAAGCGTCTCGTGGTGCGGAAGTGGCTGAACATCGCCACCAGCAACTCTGATTACTCTGCGGATACTGATTCCGACTCCGATTCGGAATCAGGTGCCGCTCTCCGATCCGTCGTCGTTTTCGCACGTACTTTATTTTTTAATGAATTTATATAATTTTGTTTTATATTTGTGCAGAAATTTGTGATTATGGAGGAGAGTCGCGGTTCAAAAATGAAAAGCTGATTGGACTTCAGGTTGATGCTGCTGGTAACGTGGTTCCGATTATCGCTGTGATTTTTCAGTTCTCAGAGTGTTAATTATTTTTTTATTTTATTTTTTGCCGTTTATATTTGGTCAATGTTGGAGAATTTATTTTAAGTCGAAGCATGTGGTGATGTTTCCTATTAGGCGTATCTACATCGTTAGGCAGAGTATCGGTTTTTATAATTTAAATATCTTGCTACGAGTTGGTGCGTTACTTTTCATTTAGTGAAATCTGGATAAGAATTTGGTAGAGTCATAATGTCTTGTGCCAAACTACTTGGACAGTTCGGAGAGTTTATTTTGTAATCCACTGGAAATATATGAAGTGTGTTTATGTATTTTTCCTGTTGTTAGAATTTGTCTCGTTTATTGATTTGACTCTAGAGTGACGAAGGGTAAACGCTCACCTTTCCGGGTAAAATGTATCAACTGGAAATAGATGATGTGTAGTTCACACGCTCCCGTAGGACTGATCTAGTTTACCAGCCGTAGTAATAAATATCAGAGTTAGGCATGTAATTCTTGTCGAATGAACAGTTTGTTGTCATCCAATTGATTTATTCTTGACTTTATGGTTTCCTATTAATCAACAGGAATGACCTATTTAGGCATAAAATTTGGTAACAATTAAATTATTCTCCTATGGTAATTTTATGCAACCTACTACTTCAAATCACTATTTGATAGATTGCTTCACAAGTGGCAAATACAACATATTCACTATTATTTTTTACAAGAATCTCTCAGTGGGTTATTTAGTTTATTTTACTGCCTGCAAATATGGCAAGAGGATTGCTTCTATTAGAAAAACTACACTCCGATGAGCTTTATCACTGATCAAGTTTTCGACACTTGATCTATCACCAATCAACTTTTTGTAGTTCTGTCATCCAACAATAGAATATAATACCTGAGATGCTATGTGAATTTGGTGTATAAATCATCAAAGAGGACATATCTTCATCTCCATATTTGTGTTTAAAATGTATGCTTTCTTATTTGTGTGCTTCATGACGTTTTCAGATGCTCTGAGTCTATGACACACATTTGTAGTTAATTTGCTATAACCAATTTGACAAAGACATGCTCTCTCTTAGACTGCCTTAAATGGTTTGAGCAAGTTTTCTTCTTCATGGCGGTTTTTCTTCATCTCATGCCATCAATGCTATTTTGTCTCGGCTTTGAACTAGTTGTTTCTAGAGGTATCACATTTTCTCTCTCTGTCACATTTTCTCGACCAGATGCTCTTCCCAGGTTAAGAAGACGAAAATCAGAGACTTTTAGAGCTCAGTATATAAACACGAAAGAAATCAGGTAGGTAATTTTTTGCATTTTCTTGGTGAAAGCAGCTTATTGATGTAGCAAATTAATCATCTGCTCATCATAAGATTGAGTTAAAAAAAATGTGTGATATTGAATTCTACTATCTTCTTTCTTTGTCTTTATTAGAATATGTGCTACCACTTGGAATGTTGGGGGCAGAATTCCACCTGATGACATAGATCTCAATGATTGGTTAGATATTGATAATCCTGCTGATATTTATGTAATTGGGTGAGTTCATTATGCTTTTACATGCGCCTTTTGTTTATTTTCTACATTTCATTACGTAATTATGTAGCCATGAAATCTTTCTTTGATTCCTTCTATATTTGTTTTCCTCCTTATTGTTATTGAACAGATTGTGAGGTTTCTAAATTATATCATGATACAATTTCATTTTGTGGTTCTTTTGTCAAAAAGTACCCATGATGCCTAATAGATCAAATCCTAATTTATGTGAACTTTAATGTTACATTTGCCTTGTTATGCATCTCTAGCCTTCAGGAGATGATCCCCTTAAATGCTGGAAATATATTTGGAGCTGAAGACAACCGTCCAGTTTCAAAATGGGAAAACTTAATACGTGAAACTCTGAATCAAGTTCCGCCAGCGACTAAGTTTAAGAGCTACAGTGATCCACCTTCTCCATCAAAGTATAAGCCATCTGAGGATGCCCCCAACATTGAAGACGAAATTTTGCTTGAATCTGACAGTGATGTTGAGGAGGAAATCTACCCACTGAATGAAGAGTCTAATGTTTTTGAGGAAATTGAGGATGGAAGGGTTGTAGGAGATGATTTTGTTTGTGCTGATCCATCTGTTTCCAATGGCTATAACAACTCAAGGAATTCAGCAAACCGAGATTTACAGCGGCAGTTATCTTCTCCAAAGATGCTGGACAGATTGTATTGCTCCAGAACAGGAGATTCTGAAGAAAGTGCAGACGTAACAGATACCAACTACAACAACAAATTAACGAGAACACTCAGTGGGACAGAAAGGATAGGCTTAAGCTGGCCAGAGCCACCGCTTAATCTCTTAGGTCAGCATATTTATAACTCCTTCAAATCCTCCAAGTCTTTGAAGACATCCAAGTCTTTCAGAACATATAGTTCTTTCAAATCAACCGCAATCAATGAGAACAGAATGCGAGCAGAGTTAGCTTCACTAGCAGAACTTGACCTTGAATCTCTAATTAACCTGAAGAGAAGGCCAGCATATGTTAGAATTATAAGCAAGCAAATGGTTGGCATCTTTGTCACCATATGGGTTCGCAGGAGCTTGCGGAAGCATATACAAAACTTGAAAGTATCTACCGTTGGTGTTGGTATTATGGGCTACATCGGCAACAAGGTTTGTTCTTTTTCATATTTATCTTGCGTTTTGGTAATACTGGGGCTGTGCAATTACAATTTCTGTATTCAATGAATAGAAAGTTCACATGTTTTGTGTTCTTTCAGTAGATCCTACTTCATACTTCCATTTTTTTTTGCTTTCATTTACTTTCTTTTTGGCACGGCAGTCATGAAACCAATATGTATGCACTCTCTTCTTTATTCGTCATCTTTTTCTGTTGATACTGTTCATGAATATCTTCTTCTGGATGGGTCATGCTGGTCATCCACTTTGTTCCTTTTTCTTTTGGTGATATATAGATGTCAAGTGGCATGACTCTCTCACTCTCTCATATAGGGATCGATATCAGTGAGCATGTCTATTCATCAGACGTTCTTCTGTTTTATTTGTACCCATCTAACATCTGGCGGAAAAGAAGGAGATGCTAACAAAAGGAATACTGATGTGCAAGAAATTCATCGACGGACACACTTCAGTTCACTTGCTGGTTTGGGGCATCCCAAGAGAATCTATGACCATGAGTAAGTATGACTGTCCTTTCTCTCATTCTTCTTGTTATAGAATTAAGTATGGAATTGGAATGGTCATAAATGATGTGCAAGAACCATGCACATTAGCATGAATTGTCTAAAATAAGTGTGAAGCTTTTCCAAATTCCCTTTTGTCATTCCATTTTATGTCCCTAATGATGTATCTCTTCTTTAACTCTTGTGCTTCCTTGAAGAGGTTCTCTATTTTCTGAACTTCACTTGTAACTGTAGAATATGTTTTACACTTGTATTTGCACATCTGTGAATCTGTGATCTCATTAGTATCACATGTTTTATATTGGGGAAATAGTATAGTGTTTGAACTCATAAGTCGACAAGCATGGGGGAGAGGGATCTCTTCCTGTTGTTCACTGATGTAGTTCTGCCCCATTACTGCATCACATATCACAAAGACATGTTATATCACAAGTCTGAATCAAAGTACTGAGCATAGATACTTGGCTCACACTGTTTGGTTAACTGTAATTCCTAATTAAAACCTGATGTAAGGTTCAATGAGCAAGATTTCTTTATATGGGATCCTAGTGATATTACTGTGCATTACAGTTCCAAACGGTAATGCATTTGAAATGAAAAGATCTGATAGAAATTCTTACTGGTTGTAGAAGAATAATCTGGCTGGGTGACCTAAACTATCGAATCAATTTGCCCTTTGAGCGGACCAGAGAACTTATTTCCAAAAAGGACTGGTCCAAGTTAGTTGAGCAGGATCAGGTGAGACTTCATTTTCTTACTCTTTCTTCTTCTAAATTTTGTGAAAATACTAAAAGCTGACTTTGTTAAGTACTTTCTTTTTCGTTTTCACCTGTGTAAGCTGTCCATAATTGGTTCAATAATTTTTATGATGGAAACACTGTTTCCCCAAAAAATTATCTCAGTCTTCTATTTATTTGACGCTAACTCTCAGCCCATAAACTTTGAGGGAAATATTGTAATGATTCTAAAATCTATAGCTTTCTTAACTCTTATTTGAAACCGTGACAAGTAAATCTAATACATTGTTCTGGGGAAAGATGGATTATGAGTAAGAGTGGAGCCTGCAATTTTTGCTTTTTTAGCTTCTCTGTTTGCTCATTGTTGCAGAACGTGAAATTGGTTGATATTTTTTTTTGACTGGACTCCCTTTTGCAGCTTTTGAAGGAGTTCAGAAAAGGTCGTGCATTTGACGGATGGTCTGAAGGTACTTTGACCTTCGCTCCAACATACAAATATGAATTCAACTTAGAGTCTTACAGTGGTGAGGAGCCAAAGGCCAGCAGGCGAACACCGGCCTGGTATGCACCATCCTCTTCAAAAAACTCCTTTTCGTTCATAATATGGCACTTATGTTCTAATAAAGTTCATTGGGTTTATCTATTGATGCGGTCTTATAATTTCACTAGTGGATCCCGTTTAAGCATCTATTCTTTCTGCATAGTAGTTTTCAAGTGAAAATCGATTAATCTTGACAAGTTAATGAAGAAACTCTGGTTGTATTACTGGCCACCTTAGTTAATATTTCTGGTGATCCATCTCTACATCTGTCTTTATTGTTAATATATACATGTTTACATTGTAAATTTTGTATTTGTTAACCTTCTTATATTCAACTCATGCAGGTGTGATCGCATACTATCATATGGGACAGGAACAAAGTTACTAAGCTATAAGCGGTCCGAATGTAAGCTATCAGACCATCGCCCTGTAACAGCCTCTTACATGGTCGAAGTCGAAGTATTTTCTCCTCGAAAGTTGCAGCGAGCACTCACCTATACTGACGCAGAAATTGAACAAAATGACATCGTGACAGAAATGGGACTTGGTGCTGAATTAAACCAGTTTCTCTTGGAAGAGGTATCTAGCTTACCACTAAGCAATCCATAAATTGAACAAAAACGCATCGCCTTTTTCTTGATTTGTTTATTATAAACTCTAAACAACATATCATCATCAGAAAATGATAGGGCTCTCTTTTCAAACATAGTCCCGACTTCGTACACATGATTATGAATGAAGTGACATACTCGTGCTGTCTTCTTGTCCAGGATAAGACGTACTGGGAGCGGTGAAGGGCCTCGACCTCCTGAAGAAATGCGTAATAGAGGTCCCATTGACACGCGTGTAAAGTGTCGAAAGAGGCACTGGTAACAACACACATCCATTCTTTTGATTCTTTGCCAGATATTTTGGGAGTTTCCTAGTGTGGTTTTTGGTGTGCACATATATGGTTTTTTGTGCAGTTGAGTTTTCAATGAGATGAGGTGTAGAGAGAGATTAGATAGGTGGAGGCAGAAAAGGTGTATAGAGCCAATGCCTTATTCTTCTTGTTTGGGTTTACAGAATTTGTGATAGAATTTCAGATTCATAACAACGCTTCTCCTTCGTTTTGTTTACTGTAAAACATCTCCGAATATACGGAATTGATTGTAGTTTTTAAGAATCTTATTTACTGTAAAACTCACATATATTGGGTATACAGAAATGATTGTAAAGTTTAAGATTTTTTTTTGTTTAAAAGATTCTTCGATAGCACTACATATGATATGTTCAATAAATTCAAGTTAAAAAGATTTAGCGCAGTCTAAATCCATAACTTTTAATTAGAAGTAAATTAATATCAAATCCAAAATGTTAGTGATTAGCCATTACCACTTTAGCCAAAACTCGTTTTCAATGGAATCATTTAATCCAACTGAAAAAAGGCTCCAACAGAAACAAGCAATTTATAAAGAAACGAGATGCATGATCAACTTCAATTAGTAGGGGTATGAAAACAAACCATAGATAATCTCATATAAATTTAAGCACAAAAATGTCTAGGAGAACTAGCTTGATGTAGCTACTTGAAGCAGGAAAAAAAATGAGACTTGTCGATCTTACAGCAATGAAGCAAAACAACCTCTCAAAATGCCCAAAATTACTACTGTCGCAAAACCTAGTTCATCCTTCTGATGAGCTCGTTGATATAGTCTTCACGGTTTCCAGCATCTCCTCCTTCAACGTAGTGATTCCTCTTCCTCTGCAGACCACCCAAGGGTGCGGAAAGTTGGAATGGCCAGAGGAAGTTGTTGGCTTCCTTAAAGTGAGGCCCGACGGTCAAGATCTCATGGATAAGATCTTCGATGCAGATGACCCCGTGTTTGCCAAGGGTCTGGGAATGCAATTCGGGCATCAGTGAAAATACTCAAAGAAACAGATAAAGTGGTAGAAGGAATAACTACTAACCTGTTCTATGATTGAGTTGTCTGTCAAAGCAATGCGCTGCTTGTTCACTTTGCCAAAACCCCTCTTGTATATGAGTTCTTTCACGCTCTTCAAGTTCGGGTACCTGAAAGCAAGAGAGTATTTTATTTGGTCTGCAAACTTGACGATGAAACTGTTGTGAGTGATGACTTTAGAATTTAGAAGCATACCCGAAAGTCACATATGGTTCAACCCTGTGCAACATATTCACTGTGGCCTTGTTAACTTTTAAGAACACTCCATTAAAAATCTGCATCCACAAGTTTGAACTCGTATTAGAGTTACAATAACAGATTCAAGACAATAGGTCCAACAAAAGAGATAAACACTTAATCCACATGTATGATAGACTTAACGTTTAAAGTTAACACTATCAGAAAACAGTTATTCTTAGCTATTTAAACAGATCACAGAGCAACATATGATGTGCCAACAACATAATGAATTAGTTTTCAGTCATTGAGCAAGACATCCATTTATATAGCTACAGTTTCACAATAAGGCTATCTATCTAATCACCAACCTCAAGAAATTGATCATGAACACTAACTAGAGATAACCACAACCATTAAACCAATATCTATGACAACTGCAACAGAACACAAAAGAGATGCATCATCACCTGACGTAGACGCAGCAGCTGCAAAATCTTCTTTGTTGTAGGGTGCATTGCATTGATACTGAGTGATTGAGACAGAAAGACATGTAAGTTAGACAATATCAATCATACAAAATCAATCACATCACTCACACATAACAAATTGTACGTACCCACGAATGCGAATGATGAACAGCAACTTAGCTTCCGGGTTCACATAGAATCCTCCTTTCAACCTCGCCTCACGCTTCAACTGAATGAGCTCCCTTTCCTAAGGCACCAATACACATCACAAAGTTAAGCGAGTAAAACGAAACAGTAACATAACCAACGGCAGATAGCAAAAGCTCCAATAACACACCTGCGCCGCATATTCCTTGGCGTAGTCCTTAGCTCTGTTGTAAATCAGCTTCCTGTTTGCAGATTTCTTTTCCTTGAGAGCTGCAACCTCCTGCTTTTTCACCAAAGCCCATTCCTCTGCTCTCTTCTGTTTCTTCAGAACAGACTCCGGAACAATTTGTCCTCCCTTCTCAGCCATCTACACCAAAACAAAACTGAGCTCATTAGTTCTTTAAATTATAAACACTTAAATTCAAAAATACAACCCGAACATGGACTTACATGACTAACAAAACCTGATGCAGAAATAAACTACTTCTACCAGTCAGAATATATATATATATATATATATATATATATATATAAGCCAATTAGTGGCCAATTGGCACCAAAGAGGCAAACACCATAACCAATTTTTTGCAAGCATTGGTCACTAATTCATGATTTTTTTTATTTATAAAAGCCACTCAATTTAATGAAAAACTGTTAGGTATTAGCTGTAAATACACATTATCAATAAAATATAGCGTTGTACTATCAAAGAAGAAGATAGACAGATCAGGACAAAGAAGAAGGAAGGCCATTTCCATTTTGTCCATTTTGCAATAGTCAATCCCAGCTACAAATAACTAAAAAAGACTCAACCTTTTTACACGGGAGGCTTTTTCAGAACTATCTTTGCTACTATTTATGCTTCAAACGGCACATACATCTTTATTAGCATTCTAGCTAATATGAATTTCTTTCGATTCCAATTTTATATAATAAAAAAAAATAAAAAAACAAAGGACAGAATCATGAGTCATATCAAATTAACACATTGATCCAAATATATATTCTACTGTGCAGACGTTAAATGCATCTAAATACATTGAAACTGTAAAAGAAAAAAATCTTACTTCAATCGTCGCTGAATCGGAAAATACAGAGTGATGAGAGGAAGAAAAAGTGAAGAAGAAGTAGCAGCGGAGAAGAAGAAGCTACCTTGAGCGGCGCTGCTGATTGAGAGTGAAAATTAGGGTTTCTTTTGATTTCCCCTTTATATTTGTTTCCTTTTTATTTATGCCCAGAATTAGTTTGGGCTATTTTTTAGGCCCATTAGTTTGGGCTAATTCGTTTAGGCCCATTAGTTTGGGCTAATTCGTTTAGGCCCAAAATAATTATATATTTTTGTGTGTTATTAATTTGGTTTTGCTAAATTTATTCCTTCACTAACTATTATAGTTAGAGATTAGAGATTCGAAAATGAAATTATGAATTTTATCGAATTATAGATACAACTTCAAAATGATAAGTATATATTATAAATATGGTATTTAAAGTTTCAGAAGAGACATTGGTTTTGTGTTTTGTATAAATAAAAATATTGATAGATGATAAAAGTGGATTTTATACATTTTAATGGTATAATTGTGTCCAATTTATTAGAGAAAAATCGTGTTAGACACGAGTTTATACTTATGCTTGATTATCTTTGAAAGATTTGTAATTTATAGATAATTAACTCAATATTTGCTTTAAAAAGCAAACCTTATTATCTTCGAAAGATGCGTAATTTATAGATAATAAACTCAATTTTTATTTTTAAAAAAAAAACGTTAAATAATTTTCCCTTGAAACTCCTTTAGCATATTAGTTTTATCTAATTATAGATACTATCCCAAAAGATAAGTGTGGACTACAAAGGTTACATTCTAATTTTTGAATGGACACAAATTATCCATAAAAAATTATTATTCAACAAGGCGCCTATTAAAATAGAATTGGAGAATCGTAATCAATAATTAAAAATATTAGAAAAGAAATGAATCCGAGAGCTAGCTAGTAGCTTCCATATAAAATGTTTTGCGAAAAACAATTTACAATTCTATATCGAAACTTCATAAATCACTAACTCAAAACTTTCTATTATTTGATATAAGTTAATTAAATTTAAGCCAACTAGTTTAACTGTTTTAACTGCACACATAGGATTGATTACCGATCTGTCCACGTGGAAGCATATTAGCCAATAGCACAGAAGCTCTATGCTAACAGTGATGCACGCTAGCATTTCTTCGTCTTCTGCCAATTCATGGGAAGATCCGATTTTTTAATTCACATTCAAATTCGTATTTCAATATCATCAGTTGCCATGTTTCTTCTCAAGGTAAGAAAAAAAAAAGAGAAAATTTTAGCTGCCCTTTTATTTATTTATATACACTTATTTCCTTTCATACGTTGTCGTTTTGGTGCTGTGATCGCAGACATGGAGATCAGTAGCATTTGGGGTATATGGGTTCAAGAATTTCACCAAAAAGGGTTTTTTGTGAGTCCCATTTCGTTAATTCTGTTAAAAATCTGATCTTTTTTATTGGGGTAGTGTATTCTGCTCTGAATTTTCAAAAAAAAAAAAAAAAGCTGCTTTTGTTTGTTAGTCAAATCTTGATTTGTTTTGTGGAGATTAAGTTGACTTATATTGCTAAAATTGAGCTGTGTTTATGTCAAAGTTTATCAACTTTGGTCTTTTTTAGTTAATGAATTCATGATAAAAAATGTTATCAGTTGAAAGCATCACTGTTCTGCTTCATCTAAGTTGTGTGTGTGTTACAATTCTTCGTCAACTCTTGAATTTACCTTATGGAGACAAAGTTGCTGAAATTGAGCTTGTTATGTCAAAATTAATCAACTTCACTATTTTTAGCAAAATGAATTTATGATCAAACTTGTTGACGGTTTGAAAGCATCATTGTTCGAGTTCATCTAGGTTTTGTGTGTGTGTGTGCTTGTGTGTGAGTTCTGATTCTTTTTTTAGTAGAATGATTTTATGATCAAACTTGTTGACGGTTTGAAAGCATCACTGTTCTGCTTCTGACTCATTTTGTAGAATTGATTTGGTTATGTCAAAATTAATCAACTCTACTCTTGTTAGTAAATGAATTAATGATCAAACTTGTTGACAGTAGAAAGCATCATTGTTCTGCT
This sequence comes from Monilaria moniliformis, assembly GCA_034509125.1. Lineage (NCBI taxonomy): Eukaryota > Viridiplantae > Streptophyta > Magnoliopsida > Caryophyllales > Aizoaceae > Monilaria > Monilaria moniliformis. Next base: position 15,245 of record JAYDZE010199987.1, read on the forward strand.
TATCTAAGTTTTCTGTGTGTGTTGAAATTCTTTGTCAAATCTTGATTTGTTTCATGGAGACAAAGATGGCTGCTTGGGGAGTGTACTTATACTGCTTAAATTGAGCTGCGTTGTGTTAGAAATTCGTCACCTTTTCTCTTTTTTGGTAAACAAATACAATCAAACTTGTCATCTCTTAGAAATATCATTCTTCACCTTCATATAATCATACATATGTGTGTGTGTGAATTAGGGGTTGTTGACTTTGCGCCTTGATAATCTCCTATGTCAGGGAGCATTCAAAAAATTTCAGATCAGAAGACATGCAAGCACGAATCGAAGGGAAGAACTGCATTGTGACGGGTGCGAATTCTGGCATTGGCTATGCAACTGCAGAGGGCCTAGCTTCACGGTTCGACTTTCTTGTCAAAGATTTTTCATTCCACAGTCATATCATACATATCTCATGTGGCTTGTTTTTTTGTGTTTCTGCAGTGGAGCAACGGTGTATATAGTGTGCCGGAGCAAGGAGAGAGGCGAGGCTGCACGCTCAAAGATCCAGTCTGCAACGGGCAATAGGAATGTCCATTTGGAGGTATTGTATCCTTTTATGTGTTGTTTGCACGCTTGAATCTGCGTTTACTCTCCCCGTTGCTTGCAGATTTGTGATATTTCTTGCATTGGTGATGTAAAATCTTTGGTGTCGAGGTTTTGTGTGAAGGATGAGCCTGTGCATATTCTGGTAAATTTTTATGTTTCAACCAACTTTGTTTCTTGTTAGTCTCCTAATTTTGGAGGATTTGATCCATCTTTGAAGGTTTTAAGTTGTATAGTGTAATTTGCTAATGATAATTACCCTAATTTCTAAGTCAAAACATTCCACATTTGATATTTACAACTGTTGATGTTTTGAAGGTGAACAATGCCGGTTTGCTCGAGCAAAACCGTCTCACTACCTCCGAAGGGTAAGCCCGCCTTCATGATTGTGTATAGTATAACGTTCCTCTATCTACTAAGACGGTTTGATCCCTTCTGAAAATCTAGATACGAGATGAATTTCGCGGTGAATGTTCTTGGCACGCACACCATGACCGAGCTCATGCTGCCGTTGCTAGAGAAGGCCGCACCCGATGCTCGTGTCATCACGGTTTCATCGGGTGGAATGTACACCTCTCCATTGATGGAAGATCTGCAGGTAACTTGACCTAATCTTTGCAACCATTTACCTCGTCTACGAAGCTCATTTTCCCCGCTCGTTACACCGGGTTTGTCTTCGTAGTTCAACAGCAAGGAATTCAACGGAGTCGAACAATATGCCCGGAACAAACGAGTGCAGGTGGCATTGACAGAAAAATGGGCAGAGACGAACAAGGACAAGGGCATCGGGTTCTACTCAATGCACCCGGGGTGGGCAGAGACACCCGGAGTTGCCAAAAGCCTGCCCGATTTCTCAAAATCGTGAGCTTGTTTGATCCTCCTACTAAAACTAAACGCGACCTATTTCCATGTCTCCAGACTTTTAACCTAATCGAGCTCATGCTTGCAGGTTATCGGGAAACCTTAGGTCGAGCGAGGAAGGCGCTGATACAGTGATATGGCTGGCCCTACAACCTAAAGAGAAGCTCATCTCTGGAGGGTTCTACTTCGACCGGGCTGAGGCGCCTAAGCACCTGCTGTTCGCAGCCACAAACGGCTCACATTCTGCTATAGACTCCATTGTAGGTAAACTCCGTAATATGGCCAACTTCTAGTCACGAGGGAAACTATGTAGAGAGAGAAGTTGATATTTGATATCTGACTAGGAAAATATGTTGTCCAATTCATCATCAAAACTACTATACACTATATATTGTTTGAACACTTATATCACTATGAGAGAGGGAGGGGGAGGAGGGAGAAGCTGATATTTGATATCCCACTGGGAAAAATCCGCTTGTCCAATTCATCAAAACTACTAAACACTATATATTGATTGAATACTTGTATCACTATACACACAAATTTTGTGCGTTTGTGTTGTGAGAGAGAGAAGTTGATGTTTGATACCTCACTTAGAAAAATCTATTGCCCAATTTATCATCAAAACTACTAAGCACTATATATGGATTGAACACTTTATATCACTATACACACAAATTTTGTGAAAGAAGAGGTTCAACAATGAACACTTTCTTGGCTCTTCCTACACATCACTAGCCGAGTTCGTAGTCATCGTGTCGTCGCCGCCTCCAGCGTTCAAGATTGCTGGCTTTCTCAACCAGTACTGATCAAACCTCTGCCTTGCATACTCCTTGTAATCAAACTCAATGTGGTTCACATATGCCTGCATTTTAATGATTTTTTTTTCTCACTAGTTTAGTATCAAATCATGCTATAAATCGACACGAAAATTGAGCCAGGGTTTACCGAGATCAGCCCCCATAGCCCCCAGAAGAGATGGTTTGCTAGAGTGTATCTCTCCACATCATCTGTTAGCTGATCTACTGCTGTCTCACTTGCTTCATTTCCTGTGCATATTCATTAATAAAATTTGAAAATAAATAAATGAAAATAGACAAGGATGAAGATGTTTGAAAAAAATGAAATAATAGTCTTTTGTATTTATGTCAAGTTTGACATAGATGTTCCGACACGCCAAAACTTAATATGAATTGGAGGAATAGACAAATTTTGGGTCAAGATTTGACATTTTTCCAATTTGAAAAGATATATGAGCAACGACTTATACCTACTTTTATTAGACTACTTTTTTGTTGTTTATCTAGACGCTACACTTGATGAACAATTCCATGTGGTTGGACATCAGATACAACATCGAGAGGCTTAACGTTCGAATCTTGGTTTATAAAATTGAAAGAAAAAAAAATTGAAGTAAGAAAACCAACCTGAAGAGCTCAGATATTTCCTTATAAATCTCTTGCGCTCTTCTTCACCTTTTTCACAAATTAAACAAAAAGATAAATAAGTCTTACTACAAAATATAAACAAAGAACTTTTCAAAAAGGGGGGCCTTAATTCACACACAAACACACACTAACTAACCTGGATATTTGGTGTAGTCCAAGATGTGAGGTGTATCAGTGTGATAATTTGCAGCCATCTCACAAAAATGATTAGCAATGTCATATGCAATAGGATTATAGCTTGCATATTCATAATCCTGCAAATTCCCACAAAAAAAGGCAAGCTGCAATTAGGCCTCAAGAAAATCTTGAAAACAGAAGTACGATTATAGATACTTCTAAGGGAGACGTACGATTATAGTTATGCCTGAGTTGTTGTCATCGATCATGATGTTCCCATACTGCATATCGTTGTGGCAGAAGCCGATTTCTTGGCGATCCGTTGATATGGCTTCCTCTAGTAGGGTGATTTCTTGCTCCAAGATGTGTAGTTTATACTCATTGGCGTCACCGGGAGAGCACAGATTCTTGGCCTCGGAGAGCCAGTTTCTGCACAAGGCGAAAAACGAGCAATCAAAACAGATTTCATGATCTTTACATATTGATATTGATGAGTAGTTTCTATGGAAAACAGATTGTTGGTACCTCAGTCTGTTCCACAGAAGGGGCTCTTTTGGAGGTGGCATTTCGAGCTCATGGAAATCCCTCATCTTCGCTGCTATGAGGGCAGCCGTCTCAGGGTCGCGAAGATCAGCAGATGATAGAGTCTGGAAAAGTGAAGAAGTTCATGTTGCAGAAACAGTTTTTCAAGAAGAGGGAAATGGCACTCAAGAAATTGCAGAAAGCTAAAAGATGATTGTTTGTTGATGAAATTCTTGATATTCAATCTTAGTTTTGTCAGGAAAGATCAAACCTTCAAATTATATATCATTACTTCTCAGAAAAGATCAAACCAAAAGCAAGAATCACTTTCAAAACTCTAGTCATTAAACATTTCCCATCTTCAACTTATCCTACTACTTCTCAAAAGCTCAAAAATGAAGAAAATCAAGATCAAAAATCCCTTCAATGAGAATCTCAAATTCGAAGGCACAAACATGAACAAGAATCAACATCAAGAATCCCTTGAATGAGAAGCTCAAATTCGAAGGCAAAAACACGAACAAGAACAAGAACATAGATCAACAATCGGACTGCAACGAGAGAAACATGAACAAGAATCAACATGAAGAATCACTCAGCAAAAAAAATGGAACAAAGATCAAGTCATCAGGATCAAGAATCATTTCAGTGAGAATCTCAAAATTGAAATCAAGAAAATAGAACAAGGATCAAGTCATCAAGATCAAGAATCCCTTCATGAAGAAACTCAAAATCAATAAGCCAAAAACATGAAAAAGTTTCAAGATCTACAATCACACTTCAACGAGAGAAACATGGACAAGAATCAACATTAAGAATCACTTCAATAAGAACCTCAAAATTGAAAGAAAAAACACATCAACATCAAGAATCACTAGAAATCAAAAAGCAACAAAAACATGAACAAGAAATCATCACTTCCAAAAATATGAAACAACACCATACATACATACCCTTGCATAGATGAACTCCTCAACTCTTCCCCCTTTGAACTGCCCCAAGAGCTTAGGCCCATAACCGTGCTCCGACAAGCACTGAAACGTTCTAATCTCCTCCTCCCGGTTGAAGAACAGATCAAGCCCCTCCCCATAAACCCGAACCAAAACAGTCCTTGCACCACCGCCATCATCACCACCATCATCACCACCATCCTTCTTAATAGGCCAACTAACTCTATACACCACATTAGTCATTGCACCACTCAAATGAATCACCTTCAAACCCTCACAATCAAACACTTCGCCCCAACTCGAAGCAAGCGACATCAGCAGCTTCCTCAATCCCTCTGGCCAAATGCCTTCCACAAATCCATTCGTCTTCACCGCCATCACAATTTTCTTCACAAACAACAAGATTGATTTAATTGAGCTCTAGTTAACTCCCACCATTTCCAATAAAAAAATCAAAGAATTGAAACGGGCTAAATCAAGAAAATCAAAGGCAGCCCACAAATTCAATTCGAAATTCAAGAAAATCCTACAAACTTACTCACCACCGATTAGAAGAACTATTTTGAGCCTTCCAAAAAAACAATAAAATCTTTCAAATGTTTCAACTTCTGCAATACGCAGGGAGAGAAGCCTCTGTATATATAGAGCGCAAAACGTTGAAAAAATCGGGGAAATATTATTAAATAATAAAGAAAGAATCAATCATAATACACCAAGAATCAGCTTTTGATCTCGCAGCGAACTTGCTATAGTTTCCCTTTTACTCACTACTTTTTAAATTAATTAATTATTATTTTTTATAATTTTGTCAGAGAATAATTTGAATATATCTCGAAACAGTTATGTTGTGTAACTGGCATCTATCAGAGAGAGAGAGAGACGCTAATCACACGCATAGAAACGCGTACCGCCAGAAGACAGCCAACATGATGAGGACACGTGCGCAGGGTGAACATTTGCCGGGAAAAAACTGGAGCACTCTATTCATTTAACGGCCACTAACTAACGACGGTACGGAAACTGAATATTTTGGTCAAAATCAACAGGCCGTTGGATTATTGCCACGCGGCGGTTTCGGTTTTTCTTCGGTTTGGATGTTGGAAAATTTTGTTACTTAAGATTTTGTGGATAAGATTTTAATAAATTGATTTTTTTGTTATTTTTATATTTTTAATTTTTTTGGGAAATCACTGATTCTTTGTGGGAGAATCGGGATAAGAGATTCTCTTTATTATTATCAAGATTCCGTAATACATGGCATTATATTATATATTGATGTATTTGGCTAGAAAAAAATAGATATAGATTTATTGAGTTTTATTTTTTAA
>JAYDZE010200097.1:0-21045 GCA_034509125.1 Monilaria moniliformis
AATGAAGAAATTAAGTGTATTCTATTGTAATGAAACATAAACAACAAAGTCAACAAAAAAAGCAACATAATCAAAATAAGCCACGGGGTAGACGCATGAGGAGCATGCGTCTTCCCTAGACGCATCAGCCTCATGCGTCTTACCCATTTCCGGAAGAGAAAAAAAACGGTTCCCATTTCGGGAACCTTTTTTCTGGAATAGCCCAAATCAAGAATTTGTCCGGAAGATGACCCATGTTTCTTAGAGTTATCGCATCCCAACCGAACAGAAATTATTTAACGCGCAGAGAGAGAGAGAGAGAGTAAATCCAAGAGAGGTTAAGAGAAGGATTTCAAGTCAACACAAGGTAAAATTTCCATCTACATCAGTTTTCTACATTACCGCCTTTAACAATCTCCATCTTCATTCTTCGATGCCATCGCCGCTTTATCGATTTGCAGTTCCATTCATTGAAGGACGAGGTGCAGTCCTATTCATTGAAGTGTACCTAATTCGTGAAGAGTAGACTAACCAAACCCTAGTAAAGTTCAATCCTAAAATCAATTGGTAATAAAAAGAGTGGCTCACTAGGTATTTATGTTGATCTCTTTTACTTCATAATTTTAATGTGGGATAACTCACATGTGTATAGCCAACAATTTGCAGTTCCGCATATCGCAGTGTTGCACGAAGCCCAGCTACCTGCTTCGCCATTGTTGTGCAACAGAAACCCTCCGCTGTGCGACGCCGATTTCCAACCCCTTCGCCTCCAGTAATAATCTGATCTTTTTCAAGCTTATTTTGATTGCAATTTTCAATAGGATTTATTTGGGCATTCGTTCTTGAATAGAGTTTAGAGCTATGTTTATGAAGTTAATTTGCGTTATTTCCCCCATAATTTTGTTTAAAGATTTAATTGACTTGTTGGGTAATAATTAACATAACAATAAAAAAAATCATACAACATCAACAGAAATATAATATCCTCATTAAATTATAATAAATCCTGTAAAAATATAGCATATCAGCGGTTTACAATTTTTTACGATCCTTGATTCAATGTAAATGTAATTAGTGTTTTATTTAACTTTTGATGTTAATTTTTTTAATTTTTTATTTAATTAGAATTATAAAAATATAAATATAATTATTATATTAATATAATATAAATAAACGATAAATATGTATTACTCATTCGATTTTCGGGTTACCTAAAAATATGAATACAAAAAAATTCAATTAGCATTGCTGACCCATAATAACCGAAATAATTATAGATACAGTTCAATTTAGTAATTACCCATTTACCAACTCATTTAGAAAATCCTAATAAAGGGAGTATAAGTTGTTACAATTACTAGAATACTATTAAACTAATGATTATTAATAAAATAGTTTTTATGTCCTTAGATATCATATACTAAATAGTATTTCTAAAAAGATAAAATTAGGCAGTATACAATAAACTAAAAATATTTACTTTATAAGAAGGACAGATTGTCTCATAAACCCTAAAACCCAATTCCCGCACAGACTAACCGAATTTCCCATCTCCAGACTAAGCGGCGCCGGCTATTCTATCATCGCTCGCCGCCGCCATGATGAGAGGCGGAGGCATTCTAGCTGCTTCGAAAACGGAGTTCAAGAAGAAGCAGGAGCAAGCAAAGAAATCGAAATCATGTGGATTCGAGTCTCTGGGACTAAGTCTTAATATCTATAATGGGGTCAAGAAGAAGGGTTATAGGGTTCCGACGCCCATTCAGAGAAAAACCATGCCATTGATACTAACAGGATACGACGTGGTCGCCATGGCTCGCACTGGCTCCGGCAAGACGGCGGCGTTTCTGATTCCCATGCTCCAGAAACTCCAGCAACACGTGCCGCAGGCTGGAGTAAGAGCTCTTATTCTGTCGCCAACACGTGACTTAGCTCTTCAGACTTTCAAGTTCGCCAAAGAACTTGGCCGCTATACAGGTAGTTTGGTCCATTTAATTTTTTTTGTTAGTGATGTTATTACATGGATAAACGGATGAAAAATGTGATTTTTGTTTGAGTGATTTCATGAGTGTTGAGAATTAATTGTGTTTTAAGCGTCATTAGCTACAATGTTGGCGGAGATGTTTGTGTGGGGTTCTTTGTGGTAGCTTGCGAGGTTTAGAGATATTGTTGGTAAAAAAGTGGTCACTTTATCATAGATCTTGATTAGTGATGGTGGTGAATGTTTGGAATGCTTTAAAGGCACTTGTGTATTTAGACGTGTTTAAGGTTTAACACTATATAGATGTAAGTTGCTAGATAAATGTTGACGTCTTTTAATTCTCTTCCGATGTAATGGAACGTGTGGTTTCTATGACTTGATTTACTTGAACTGAAGTAATTATCTTATTTGTTCATATGGTTACCTCATTTGAGGTATACAGAAATTAGCTACCATTCTTGAGTGGCTATATTGATTTGAGTTGAGTTAATCTACATAAAGGTGCACAATCTTATTGCTAATTCATGCGATGTATGTGTAAGATGTGAAATTTCCGCTTCAAAGTTGCTTTTTCTTTGTAGGCCTTCGCGCTAGCTTACTAGTTGGTGGTGATAGTATGGAAAGCCAGTTCGAGGAATTGGCACAGCGTCCTGATTACATAATTGCTACTCCTGGTAGACTTATGCATCATTTGGAAGAGGTCGAGGACATGTCTTTACGCACTGTGGAATATGTTGTTTTTGATGAAGCTGATTGCCTCTTTAGCATGGGATTTGCAGAACAGTTGCACAAGATCCTTGCACGGCTGAGTGAGAACCGTCAGACTTTGCTTTTCAGTGCAACATTACCGAGTGCCCTTGCAGAGTTTGCAAAGGCTGGTCTTAGGGATCCTCAACTAGTCAGGCTTGATTTGGAGACGAAGATAAGTCCGGACTTGAAGCTTTGCTTTTTCACTTTAAGAGAAGAAGAAAAAAATGCTGCAGTGCTTTATTTGGTAAGGGATCATATACGTTCTGACGAACAAACTCTAATTTTTGTTGCAACCAAATATCATGTCGAGTTTCTCTATGCTATGTTCAAAGAAGATGGTATCATGGCATCTGTTTGTTATGGAGATATGGATCATGATGCCCGTAAGATTCATGTATCAGAATTTAGGGCTAGAAAGACTATGTTGCTGATTGTGACGGATGTGGCTGCGAGGGGAATTGACATTCCTTTACTTGATAATGTAATCAATTTCGACTTTCCTCCGAAACCCAAGCTTTTTGTCCATCGTGTGGGGAGAGCTGCAAGAGCTGGTCGAACTGGCGCTGCATTTTCTTTTGTTACATCAGAGGACATGGCTTACGTGTTAGACCTTCATCTCTTTCTCTCAAAACCGATCAGGCCTGCTCCAACAGAGGAAGAGCTGCTGAGGGATATGGATGGTATTATGACTAGAATAGATCAAGCAATGTCAAATGGAGACACTGTTTATGGGCGTTTGCCCCAGAGACCTATAGATCTAATTTCAGACAGAGTCCGAGAAATAATTGATTCATCTGCAGAATTGAGTACTTTGAAGGGACCTTTATCGAAAGCATTTGGCTTGTACTCAAAGACGAAAGCAAAGCCATCCAAGGAGTCCATTAAAAGAGTGAAAAAATTGCCTCGTGAAGGTTTACATCCATTGTTTAGGAATGTCTTGGGTGGCGATGAACTAACTGCTTTGGCCTTTTCTGAGCGCCTAAAAGCATTTAAGTACGCCTTAAATCAATGTTTCTTATCTGTATTTTACGACTGTACGATTATGATTGTCTCTATTTCCTAATTTCCCACTATTGCGTGACCTATCTCAACAGACCCAAGCAAACCATTCTGGAAGCTGAAGGTGATGCTGCAAAATCAAAAAATCATCAGGTGACATATTCTCGTCGTTCTTCTCACCAGCTGAACGTTTTTATTTGACTTTTATTTTTATATGCCATCTCCGCCATATTTGATGATTAAGTGAAATTTCAGGGATCTGCTAGTCAATGGGTGGATATAATGAAGATGAAAAGAGCTGTTCATGAGGAGGTGATCAATAAAGTTCAGCGACAGCGTTCCAGAGATGATGATGTTAGGAAGGTAATATATTTAGTGAAGTATTTGTAAGTTCATGATGGACTGATTTTTATTTATTCACCAATAAATTGCTTGTTACTTGGTATTTGACTGAGACAATGTTTAGAGATTGATGCCACTTCTCATTTTCTTTTGGCAGCAGTGTTTATGTTTCCTTGCCCTTTTTAATGCATTAATAAAAATAAGTCCACTTTCTTTAATCAGACTGTTTTATTATTTGCATGTGTAATGCATACTAGTTTTGTTTGATTTGATTCCTTTGTGAACTTTTGTCTACTATTTGTAACCCTGGTGAATTGGTGTGTTCTGACATAGAAGTGGGCCCAGCAAATCCCTGAAACTCTGTCCTCTTCATATCTCTCATTTTGTTCGATGCACGTTAATGGATTTATTCCTCTCTGTCTGTGTGTCTTCCGAATTTCATTTGGTAAGTTCTTTTTGTTGTAGGAAACTGAAGCTGATGACAGTCCTTCAAAAACCAAGCGGAAACAAGGTGCCTGTCACATTATATTTGTCAGTCTACTTTTTTTGAACTTCAAAGGTTATATAAATATATGTGAGTAAGAGTATTAGATGGAACACGGGAAGTTCCTATATCAGTTGGAATGAGCATATGTTGGGGAAAGACAATTTAACAATGGATGAACAAAAGATACGAGGATGTTTATTTTTGTTTATTAAGTTTTTGATCTAATTGTTATTGGCATAGACATATTGATGCTTGGTGAGTTTCACAATTTAAGGAGATAGACTTTAGCATGATAATTTGACCGCTTCTCTTCATTATTCTGTGCAGTATCCGGCACGAAAAGGAAACCACAGAGTTTCAAAGACGATGAGTATTTCATAAGTTCTGTACCCGTAAATCAGGTAAATTACCGAACCTATTGTTTTGCATAGCTTTACTGTACAGTTGTTAGTTTGATCAACTTCACACCACACTAGTCACTTTGATCATCTTTTATAAAATATTATCTCCGTCCACCAAAAGTGCTTAAGGCATCCACAAAGAGTGCAACTTTCCTTTTTTGAACAATACTCCTTATTTACAAAAAAACCTGCACATGGCCCGCCATCTTAACCCACTATTTGCCCTTGATATGATACTTTCTTCACTAACTAAATATCTACCTAACATTTTATGAAAACCTGTGCCATCCTCGAGTTGCACACTCTTGATGACGGAGGGAGTAGTTTTTATACTCAATTGATTCGATGGCCTATTATAATTGGGATAACATTTTGATATCTGTGTCAATTACAGCATTTTGAAGCAGGACTTTCAGTGAGAGGTAACCAAGGCTTTGAATCAAATAGGTGAGCGCGACACTTGATGATAAATGTATACATACATACGTACATATATATATATATATATATATATATATAACTTGGTATCTGCTTATAGCATGAACTCTTTGAATCCTCAATCTCTGAACCCATATTTCACTCCTGGAAAATTCCCCAAAGTTTGCAATCTAATGTTCATTTGACTTTCATATGCTAATGGGGATTGGCTGACCCTAATGAACAGGTTGGATGCTGCAGTTCTAGACATAAATGCTGATGATGGTTCGGGAATGCAGAAGCAGAAATCTACTTATCACTGGGACAAGGTACTACAAGCTGTTCTTCTAATACCAACCTTTATTTTGCAATAGAATATAAGAACTAGAGGCACCCAACGAACACATGAGCATCTGGATTCTAATTTGACTTGCCATCCTTGTCTTGTGCAGAGAAGCAAAAAGTATATCAAGCTGAATAATGGAGATCGTGTGACGGCCAGTGGGAAGGTACTTTTCCGATACAAATTAGTTGCCTAATTTGAAGAATTTCTCGATATTATATGCAAATAAAATTATGTCGTTTATGTTCATTCATTTGACTCTTCTTAACTGGTTGCACATTCGTTTGCATGTAATTCTGGCTTGCACAGATAAAAACAGAAAGTGGCGCGAAAGTGAAAGCCAAGAACACTGGGATATACAAGAGATGGAAAGAAAAATCACACAGTAAGGTATCTCTTAGAGGAACAAATGACAGCGCTGCAGATGGAGCTGCTAGTTCATCAGGTAAATCCTGGCCACGAGCCTACTATGTTGTGATTGTCTTCTCTCCCAGGAGGAAATCACACCTAACAATAAAAAAATTCTATCTATCAACCTCAGTTGCCTAACACATCATGATATTGACTTGCTTGAATGATGAAGGCAAGAGACAGATCTGTGTTTGATCATCCCGACTTTTTCTTTGACAGGTGCTTCTGGTTTCCGAGGGGACAACCAGAGATTCAAGGGCGGAAACATTAAAAGGCCGGTACCCAATGCCCATGTCCGATCCGAGATCAAAGATCTCAACCAGGTTAGCAAGGATCGGCAAAAGAAGGCTGACCGTGTTTCTTATCTTAAGAGCCAACAGAACAAGAAAGGAAAGAAGTTTGGAAAGAATAGCAAGAGAGGAATGAGTAGCAATAGAGGAAAGGGTGATGATAGAGGAAGAGGTGGCAATAGAGGAAAGGGTGATGATAGACGAAAGAGTGGCTATAGAGGAAAGGGCGATGATAGAGGAAATAGTGGCAATAGAGGAAAGTTTGACAATAAAGGAAAGTTTGGAAATAAGGGAAAGTTTGATAGCAAAGGAAAGAGTGGTGGCAATAGAGGAAAAGCCAAGTACTAGGGCTGGATTGACTATAACTTGCATGAGCTTCAATTAATGGAATAGATGTAAATTTTGATCAAGTTATTACTGATGTAAGCTGTATTCAAATTTTGATATTGTGTTGTAATAACATTTCTTAATTCATACGATTTTTTTTTTCTTTAACTTTATATTGGACTAATGCGACTAAATCATATGCACGTCATGTCATTTATAAATTTTGCAAAGTGATATAGTTTTAAAATTTGTACAGTTTGTTCGGTTTTAGTTGGAATCGTACAATTTAACACTCCTATGTCTAAAGAAAAGAGCAAGGATTATAGTCAATTACTAGAAAACCATGAAATTTGTGAAATTTCGGTAAGTTCCACTAGTATGAAAATTTAATGACTTTGATATTTTTGCAATTGTTACATAATGGAAAATTCCGGTGGCCATGGTTTTTCAGTAATTTGCCATTTAGTTAAAATTAATATTTTTTTTTATTTTCTTTTTCTTTTAACTTTTCTTTTAAATTTCTTTTGAAAATCCTCCTCCAACTCTAACCCTATTTGTCTCCCTCTCTCTACAATTGTTGCCGCCGCCCCCACCAACACTGTTGTAAGTAAATCACAGTCTTAAGAAAATTATCGTTTTTCGAAGTTTTAGTTGAATTATTGAACGAATGAGATATATGAATCGGTTCCTTTTTTTTGTTCTTCATCTTCTGTCAATGCACATTAAGTGTTCGAAAAAAGTTCCATAAAAATGTTCCGAAATTTAACCAAAAAATAGTTCAAATTCGTTCAATTTTTGATTGTGTTCTTGATGGTCAATGATTTCCATTCATCCTTTCCAGTTTACAGATTTAGAATTTTACAGATATTGTTATTGTTTTTTTTTTGAAAATTTCGAACTTGATTTTTTTTCCAGAATTTCTATGTTTTTGTTCTCTTCGTTGCGATTGAGATTAAGATGTCGTGGAAGACCATAAGCAGAAAGAAAATGAGAGGGAAGAGGATATCACAATTAAATTCACAATTAAATTGAGATTAAGATGTCATTTTTTATACTACGTGATACAATTAAATTCACAATTTTATCTTAAAACCTACAGAAGCCAGTCCATGATGTGTGTGTGCTACGTTCCATATCAAAAAAGGACATCACACGCTTTACGATCTCCTTTCAATGAGCGGGCTGTTAATATTTCAACAAATCTGACTGCCGGAGAAAAAGAAATGTACTACTGGATCATTACAACAACACATACAAATCTGTACGAAGAATTTTGCTCCTAATTTATACTTATTTGTCTGATTGAATTCTACATATAAATATAATAATGATATACAAGTATTGGTTATTGCATTAAATAATTACAAATAATATATAACACATGTATGTTACTTAAATTTTGTCTAAATTATGATATTTTTGTTAACTTCGACAGGAATGAAACAGTATATGATGATGATATTGTCAAAGTTAAAAAATTTGAATTTGTGACGCTTGCTCCACATGCGAATATTTCCGTCGGTGTCCTAAATGCATGGAGCTCCCATCTCAACGATATGGAAAAATATAAATCATCATCTTCTCCATCACGGCTGTTTTTCACCACTTTCCCATGCGTAATATTTCTTTATCATTCAGCTAATTTTCTATGTTTATGATTAGATACTAAGAATAAAGTTTCATTACAATTACAGTGCCAGGACGCCCACAGTCATGGGATGACGATCGAGCCTATACTGTATTTGAGGAACGCATAATTGGGGAGATTAAGTAAATTCAGAACTTTGATTGGCGAAAGTACAACATGGTAAGTGAATATATAACAAATATAAATATTAAATGCATATACTTTAATTATAAATATTGTTAACTAACAGTCTAAATATAAGTCTTCTTCCCCATATTCTCAATGGATCATTACTACCTCATATGCTTTTGCTTCAAAACTTACCATGTGGACATTATCGACAACTCTAAAGCTTGTGATGATCAACCACACACTGTAAAATACGGTCAAACCCCCGAAACATTGGTATGCTTTTGCATTGTCTAAATATTTTCGCGATTAAATTTTTTGAGTATAATATTTGCATAATATTATTAAGTTTATCTTGTGTACTGATTCAGTATATGGAACGTGTTGATTACTTAAATATATGTGTACTGATATTAAAAAATATATGTGCAATGCAGAAAGAATTCCTATGCAGATTGCTGCTTAAATCTAATAAGCCAAATTGTCCGACATAGTAAGAAGGAGTGTGATACGAGTCCTTCGGATGTCATGGAGGACAAATACAAATAAAGTTGACTGTGGGGTATATTTGATGAGGCATATGAAAACCTACATGGGGCAAAATATCACCACATGGAACTGTGGGCTAACCAACAGGAGTAGTAAAGTATTGCAGCTGATGAGGGCAAAATATTGCTACGCATTACTTACGAGTGAGTCCAACCCCCTCATATTTGGTAATAAGCTCACTGCTCAGCGCCATTTCCAATTTGAAAGTGATGTGAAGAAGATTGATGTAGTGAAACTGATTGCGAATTACAAGCATTAGATGTTCTCCCACGAAACACTAAAACATATTTTGTCCACCGTTTGTTGAGATGGAATGTATTAATTTTTTGCAGTAGCCAGAAACATCACGTCTAATACAAATCAGTATTACTGACAGTAAACAATATCATTATTGATAACAAACTAGTATTAATTACACATCATTACTTATCAAATTAATAATCATTATTTTTAGACAACATTACATTTTGGGAAATAAATATTAAATGCTGTAAAAATCAAAATTTTCCACAGATATGGTGTAGATTACGTGATGTAATGGGGTGTAGATTTGGTAGTTTAATCGTGCCTAATTTCTCGGACATTACCATATTAAACCCCCGCTCAAATTTTTTACCCAAGACAAAAATAACCCTGTAACGTTATTCGTCTACTGCTGCAATGCTGATGCAGATGTTATAATCTGGACCATCCATTGATGTAATCCAATGCTCGAGATTTGTTCTTAGTTAAGTAGTATACAGATGTTCTTAGCCTAATGCAACTCTCTATAAATATATATATATAAATTTTATAATTTTTGGGGGGTTGTATTGAGAAAAAATAAGACATACTGTACAAAAACACTTTATTTATTTTATCTTATTTGAGTTGAAAGTAGTTGGAATATAGTTTAGGATCCTTTTGGTACACAAGGTAAGATAAGGCTAAAAAATTTACATGAAATAATGTATTTCAAATGTTTAGTGTTCTAAGTAACAAAAAGTGAAGTCCGTGACGAATTATTTAAGCCCGTCTTGAACCTAGGGGTGCCCACGGTTTCAAAACTGCCGGTTATGGTTTCGTGGGCACGGGAACCGAAACCAAACCGTGAGTGCTAGAGACGGTTCCGGTTTTGAATCGAAACCGGCGGTTTCGGTTCCTATTCAAAATCGGTGGTTTTCAGCGGTTCCGGTACCGATTTTCCAGTTTTTCAGTTTTATTTATTTATTTTATAATTCAAGATTATTCAAATTTGAAATCAAAGTCGAAGACAAATGTAAATAAGTAGATCGATTTATTATAATAAATTACAATGAGTCACGAATAAACAAATGGGGAAAAAATAAGGACAAAGACTTGAACTCAATAATAAACAAATTACAATAATGGAGATTACTCTTGTGATTTGGCTAAAAAATAGTAAATTAGGAAATTCTATTGAAACAGTTAAATCCTTTTTGAGAAATTATGTAACAACACATCCATGTTGGATATTTGGAGCAGTTATTAAGCTTGTTTAACTGTTTCAACAAAATTTTCCAATTTACTGTTTAATTGTATAATACGGAAGACCGTAATTTCTCGGCCGATTGTCAAATGATCGTTGGTTACCTTAGAGACGCAGAACGAGAACTAAACCAAGTGAGTCAGAATGGGAAGATTGTAGAAATATGTATTTTTAGAACACAATGACGAATTAACTTATGCAATGGTGGATGTTGACGTTTATGGTGTCGTGTTTGCACGACCTATGAACGTCAACCTCAACCATTGCATATGTCACAATCCGTCATTGTGTTCTGAAATCACTAACTTTTTTTTTATTTTATCTTATGCACCATTTGGTGTCGTGGATTCTATGTCGCTCAACGTCTCCAGCTGACCAACGATTCTTATGACAACGACAAGTTTAGCAAATAAGGTGAGTGTGTTGAGATAAGAAATAAGAAATGATTGAGGAAAATGTGTTGTGTGTGTGATTTGAGGAAATGTGAAGAAAGGGGGAAAAATGGAACGTAAAACCGCCGGTTTTATACCAAAACCATCAATTTTGCTGCAGAAAACGCCGGTTTTACAACTATTTTCATATCCTAGCCCTTATCTATCACCTTAGCCCTCCCATCCTATAAAGTCGTCTGTTTAACCGTGAAATTGCCGGTTCCAGTTCCAAAACCGCCGGTTCCGGTTCCTCCACAACATGAATCGTAACCAAACCGCCTCATAATTTTTTCAGTTTCGGTTTAACCATAGTGAGCCGGTTCCAATTCAAAAACCAAAACTGCCGGTTCCGATTCAAAAACCAAAACTGCCGGTTTCGATTCCGATTCAAATCGACGGTTTTGATTTAACCGGACATCCCCATTGAACCACATGCTTTTCACTATTGCTAAAGGTTTTGCAGTGACAATGTAACTCATGCCTCCCTTGGTTACGAGCAGTTAAGCGATGGTACTTTTTTTGACTACCCACAATCTCCCTCTCTCTCTCTCCTCGGCTGTGTTGTGCTAATATTTCTAACTCCATTCTACTGTCTCTTTCTCACACATACACACACACTAATCACTCTCTCATACAACTACAGATCTCCAAGATGCTTCAATTTCGCCTATGTCCACCTCTAATCCGCCGTATTCCACTCTCCAGCCTCTGTCCACCTCCAATCCGCGGCCTCCCGGCCTCCAAGGAGAGGCGTTTGGATTCTACTCGCCGTCGAAGTTCTAGAGTCGCGGTGTCGGAGCTGTCTCGGCGTCGGAGCCATTCTCATCGCTGGTTCTCTTCTTTTCTGCCACTTCGCCGTTTTCTCTTATTACGAGAATATATTGTTTCCAATGACAAGAATATATTGTTTCCATTTTTGGATATTTGACTTGTATGTAAAAGAAGAAACTTCATTATGAATAGCTTGATCATAGGCTGTAGTTTAGTTTTGATTTTTTCTTTCTTTCTGTATAAATACATAGTTGATGATCAATAACAAATACACATTTCCATAAGTTCTCTTCTTCTTCATCGTTTATATGGTATCAGGAGCCTAGTCGAAACTCTTGATCATTGCTTTCTTTTACAGCCATGAGCGGAAAGGAAAACACATCAAAACAGCCTATGTCCGATCCTTCTCATCCATTCTTCGTCCATCATTCCGACCAACCTGGTCACTTACTCGTTCCCACTAAATTGAATGGTGTTAACTAACAATCATGGAGCAAAGCCATGATCCATGCCCTCACCACCAAAAAAAAAAAATTGACTTTCTCGATGGAACCATTGAAGCTCCTTCACAGGTTGAGAATCCCACAGATTTTGCACTGTAGAACCAATGCAATAGCATGATTTTATCATGGTTAACACATTCAGTTGAACCTAACCTTGCCGAAGGCATAGTGCACGCAAAAACCTCGCATCAAGTCTGGATTGACCTCCGAGATCAATTTTCTCAAAAGAATGCGCCAACAATCTTTTAGGTTAAAAGTCTATTGCTACAATTATGCAAGGTACTATGTCAGTTGCATCTTACTACATCAAACTGAAAACGCTATGCGACGAATTGGATACTTATCGAAATCCATTTACTTGCAATCAAGCCACATCGCATTTGGAGCCACTTCAAGAAGACAGGTTAATGCAATTTTTAATGGGTCTCAATGAGTCATATAAAGCTGTGAGATCCAACATTCTCATGATGACACCCCTACCTAATGTACGACAAGCATATTCATTGATAGTACAGGAGGAGACACAAAGGCAACTATAATCTGAACCAGCCGAGAACTTCACCATTGCCGCAGCTGTTCAAAACAAGGTGCAATTTTCCAAATCATCTAAAACTTGTGATCATTGTCATAGATCTGGACATACTATCAATGAATGTCGAACTTTAAAATTTCATTGTAAATTTTGTGATAAACGTGGACATACCGAGGATCGTTGTAAGCTGAAAAATGAAAGAACAAATGGCAATCCCTCAAGCTAAATTCGTGGAGGATTTCGAAACAGTGGGAAAGCAGTTCCTCGAGTCAATCTGTCTGAAATTTCTCATGAAAATGAAGAGAAAAACTCGAATAATTTTCAGGGATTTTTGGCTGAATATCTTCAACAAATAGCAAAGGCATTAGCCTCAGTGGATCAATGAGCTTCTATTGGTAACAATAATGTTTATGCGAACGCGACAGGTTTGTTTTCGATGTCCAAAGCTTTTGCCAATTCAGCCACCTCAAGTTCATGGATTCTAGATAGTGGTGCTTCTGACCACATATCTTTGGATTCATGTATGTTTAAGCAATCCAAATTATCAGCCATACAATCAGTACATTTACCAAATGGAGTCACTGCCGCAATCACACAAACTGGCAATATAGAATTCACTCCTAATATAACTCTTAAAAATGTCCTATGTGTTCCCACTTTCCACCTTAATTTAATCTCTGCTAGTAAACTTACTAGAAACCTCAATTGTCGCATTATATTTCTTCCTGATTCATGTATTTTGCAGGACTTGACAACGAGGAAGATGATTGGCTCGGGTAAACAACATGGATGACTCTATCACATGATGCCTATGTGCTATTCCGTTCATTCATTTCAAGCCTCCAGTTCACCAGATCTGTGGCATATGCGCGTCGGACATCTATCTTATTCTCATTTTAAATTGATTTCCCCTTTGTTATCTTTGAATAAAAATACCGTTTACTTTCATAATTGTAGTATTTTCCCTTTAGCAAAACAGACAAGAAAACTTTTTCCTATTAGTTCCATTACCACTAAAATTCATTTGGAGTTAATACACTGTGATGTATGGGGACCTCATAAAATAGCCACATATCTTGGAGCCCGTTTCTTTCTCACCATCGTAGATGATTACACATGTTGCACTTGGGTTTTCTTAATGAGACATAAGTCAGAAAATCAACATCTTTTAACGAAATTCATCCGGTTTGTCCATACACAGTTCAATACTTGTATTAAAATCCTAAGAACCGATAACAGAACTGAGTTTGAGCCTCTTAAAACCTTTCTTCAGGACCACAATATTGAGCTTCAATCTTCTTGTGTCAACACACCTCAACTAAATGGTGTTGTTGAACAAAAACATCGTCACATCCTTAAGGTGGCCTGTTCCCTGTTATTTCAATCCAACGTTCCCTTAACCTTTTAGGGAGATTGTATCTTAACCGCCGTTTACATAATAAACCGGCTCCCTACACCTGTTTTGTCAAATCAAACACCATATGAGCGTTTATATAACAAACGTCCAAAACTAGACCACCTCAAAGTTTTTGGCTGTCAGTGCTATGCCACCAACGTCCATCGCAAACTCAAATTTGATCCTCGTGCTACTTCTTGTGTTTTCATTGGATATCCTAATGGCCAAAAGGGATACAGACTCTATGATCTTACTACACGTAAAGTTTTTGTTAGTCGTGATGTAAATTTTTGTGAAACCATATTCCCTTTCTCTCAAGATAACTCACATTTTTCACAAAGTTAGCCCACACCACACTTGATTATGGATGCTGATCAGGTTACCTTTCCCACAAGCCATAACATACCTATAGCAAATCTAAACTCATCTAGCAGTCCCATTCCCTCAGAAAATTCTCC
This sequence comes from Monilaria moniliformis, assembly GCA_034509125.1. Lineage (NCBI taxonomy): Eukaryota > Viridiplantae > Streptophyta > Magnoliopsida > Caryophyllales > Aizoaceae > Monilaria > Monilaria moniliformis. Next base: position 14,610 of record JAYDZE010200097.1, read on the forward strand.
ATCCAATTCATCATCCGATACTCAATCACCAAATCTAGACTCATTTGCGTCTAATCCCCTTTACGCTCCTCCGATTACTCCCGAAACTATACAACCACCTTCCGCTGTCCTTCCCGACGACCAGTTGCCCCGCAGATCCACTCGCACTAAACAACCCCCACGTTGGCATCAAGAGTACATCATGTCCCCTGAAGCCAATCATGCTGCCATAGGTGCAAGTCCAAATCACAGTACCAGGTACGCCATTACCAATTATATGACTCTTTCTAATTTTTCACCTAAGATAGGGCCTTTTTAGCTAACCTAACAACACAGACAAAACCTAAATCATATGAAGAAGCCGTCCTTCATCCTCATTGGCAAAAAGCTATGGATCTCGAATTACAAGCTTTGGAACATAATCATACTTGGAGCCTGGTTTCTCTTCCTACAGGTCACAAACCAATCGGATGCCGATGGGTTTATAAAATTAAATACAACTCTGACGGATCGTCTTGTTGCCAAGGGATATAACAAGTTGAGGGGATCGATTATCATGAAACATTCTCACCAACGACAAAGTTGACTACGCTCAGGTGCCTACTAACCGTTGCCGCTGCCAAATGATAGTATACTCACCAGTTAGATGTGCAAAAGCCTTTTTACACGGTGCTTTACAAGAAGTTGTCTACATGACTTCTCCACAAGGACTTCGCCGACAGGGGGAGAATTTGGTTTGTCAGCTCTATAAATCCCTTTACGGACTTAAACAAGCTTCACGCAATTGGTTTTCCACTTTCTCCATCGCTATACAACAAGCCGGTTATACACAATCCAAGACCGACTATAGTTTATTCACAAAGGTTCAAGGTACATCTTTTACTACATTGCTCATCTATGTTGATGATATTCTATTGACATGAAATAATTTGCAAGAAATAATCCAGCTCAAACAGACATTACTCAGACAGTTTCTTATCAAGGACTTAGGTTCATTGAAATACTTTTTGAGCATAGAATTTTCACGATCCAAACAAGGAATATTCATGTCCCAACGAAAATATGCACTAGATATACTACAGGATGCAGGTCTGATTGGAGCGAATCCAGAGAATTCTCCTATGGAGCAGCAAATGAAACTTAATGCAACCGATGACGAGTTACTACACGAGCCAACCAAGTACAGAAGGCTCGTCGGCCGTCTCATTTACTTAACAGTAACACGACCAGACATAGTATATGTTGTACGTATGCTGAGTCAGTTTATGGAAGAACCACGGACAACGCATTGGCACACTGCACTTCGTTTGTTGAAGTATATAAAAGGCTCACCAGGACAAGGTCTTCTATTGCCGTCTACGAACTCTTTTGAATTAAAGGTTTATTATGATTCAGATTGGGCAGGTTGCCGTATGACACGACGATCTATTTCAGGATACTGCGTATTTCTTGGGTCCTCTTTAATATCGTGGAAATCGAAAAAGCAAGCGAATGTTTCGCGTTCATCTGCGAAAGCAGAATATAGAGCAATGGCGAATGCTTGTTTGGAAATTACTTGGCTTCATTACATTATGCAGGATTTAGGAATAAAAAGGACAAGACCGGCAAAATTATTTTGTTATAACCAAGCGGCATTACAAATAGAAGCAAATCCGGTCTTTCATGAACGAACAAAACATATAGAAATCGATTGCCATATTGTTCGTGAGAAGTTACAAGCTGGGCTTATTAGACCATGTTACATCTTGACTAAAATGCAGATACCAGACATTTTTACAAAGGCCCTACTAGGTCGGGATCAATTTTCGAAAATCTGAAAGGCAAGTTGGGAGTTCGAAACATTCACTTACCAACTTGAGGGGGAGTATTACGTGAATATATTGTTTCCAATTACAAGAACGTATTGTTTCAATATTTGGATATTTGACCTGCATGTAAAAGAAGAAACTTCCTTATGAATAGCTTGATCATAGGCTATAGTTTAGTTTTGATTTGCTTTTCTTTATGTATAAATACATAGTTGATGTTGAATAACAAATACACATTTTCATCATTTATACTTTTACTTTTTTTTTTCATTTTTTAGATCTAGATAAAATGTCAGACCAAAAAGTATATTAACCCTGATAAATAATTGTGTCTTATCATAAATTTTCTTGGACACGTTTTACCCCTCTTTTCTTTAATTGAACTTTAAATTATCGATGTTATCATATGTGAATCTTTTCGCGAAAAAAAGGAAACAGTTTGAATTTGAGTTTTCATTTATGTTGAATTTATAGTAACATACAATTTAATTGAAGAATAGTACATGCTTATACTGTACGTCAATCAGGTGGTCCTAGAGCAACACACGCCGTCAGATTAAAAAAAAAAAAAAACTTAATAAACAAATAAACTATTACAGTCAACTATTTATACAGCAGAATTATAAGTTAAACTCATATGATCATGATTAGCACTATTAACCACACAATCGAATAACAGATTTTTCAGAGTATTGTAGTAGAGTGGAGTCTACTCAGAGGATATTTCTGAGTTCACACAACAACCATAAATTTCTCTGTTGTAATTAAGAAAAGGATAAAATAATTATGGTTACCTTTTCTTGCCAATTAAAAAGGACGACGACATCATTTATCTCAGAATATTTAGGTACATGTTTCGTATGTTTCTTAATATCATATTTTACACGTACATTAATAAAATAAAACACAAAGTTGATTTGGATAATTGCCCTAAATTACACTCATTTTTGGGTCCTCTTTGTTTTGCTTGTCTTTTAAATTTGTCACAAGATATTCAAACTTTTTATTTTTTACATTTCCATCACATTTGTGTAATCGAAACTGAGGGGACAGCTACACCGATGACATTTTTTTAACTACAAATAGATATATTAATAGATATTTTTAAAGTTGAATGTACATTCTTTGGAAATATTCACTAATTTCAGCTAATATGATTATACTACAGAAAGTTATTTTTTATTTCTTTAAAAAGAGGATCAATAATTAATGGTTCCACATTTACCCTCGTGATGACTCAAACCTTCCGACACATTGATGGAAGGGGGAGCATCTTACCAACTAAGCTGAATTTTATCATCTTGTCATCTTAAAAATTTACAAACCTAGATTTTTGGACTAATTTAACTCACTTCTGAAACAAAATGATGCTCGTAATCAAATATTAGTTTCAAACAACTTATAAAGAAAATTTTATACAAATAAGAAAATAAAACGATTCGGGGCTTTAATCACCCCCTGCCTCCACCCCAGTCACAACTATTTGAAAAATCAAAATTGAGGTGACAATCACTTAGCAAATAATAATATTTTTAATATAAATGATTGAAAATGAGTGTTCTTAATTATTTAAAATAAAATATTCAAAATTAATATATATATATATATATATATATATATCATTTGTCTGTTACTGATTCTCGTTCAATTATATGTCTCCATTGGACAAGAAAAATAAGAACAGAAAGAAAAGAAAAGAACAACGGCATGCATCATGATCATATGCATTATCGGTCTCTAATATGTTATTTGGAATAATAAAAATGACATTAATTTGGTGGTTGAGCTTTCTAAGTCCAAGGGCTACTCAATAAATAAAATTAAGACAGTATAATAATCTATCTTAACCAACTCTAATTGCCGCGTTGCCGTGACTCTTACTGAATTAAGTAGTAGCAGTTGAAATTATATAATATTAATAATTCCATTTCATATTAATTGGTCGAAAGGCTGTAGCAGTTAAAATCATATAATATTAATCATTCAATTTCATATAATTGGTCGAATTATTCTAAATAAGCTTACTTTACTTTTTTTTTCTTTTTTAAATAAATCCCGGCTATTTTCAATAAACATTTGGTAAATTTCGCTCTTATTTAGTTTTAACTTTAGGAATATAACAAGCCGCAGTTCATTCACATTTGTAAGAAAATATATATTTACTTGGTATGATAGAATGGAATAAGAGAAATGAAATGTGAGTATTTGTTATAAAGGAGAATGAGGTGTTTGGTATATTGGAATGAACCTCCACTCCATTTTTTCTCATTCCATTCCATCATACCAATCTTTAAATTTTATAGCGAACTACGACTTGTTTGAAATTAGAATCATGCTGAGTGTAGAAAAAAAAAGTATATATATATATATATATAGAGTTGTAGTCAAATCCGAACCAATTCTTATTGCAGAACCGAGAACCAATCTTGATCGTCCATTTCAAAAATCAAACGGTAGATATGCATAACACGTGGCGGCTTTATAATAGCCGAAGGATATTTTAGTAATTTTGTTTTCTGATCAGTTATGGTATAACCGATTTTTATGGAAAGATTTGATTGATTATGGATTCTAATTTTTATGGAAAAATCGTGAGATGCATAATGATATAGTTAAAGATAAATAATGATGCATTCGTCTAGGATTAGTGATAAATTCGTATGCCGATAATGATACTATTTTTTTCTGAACAGTTTTGGTATAGCCGATTTTTATGGAAAGATTTGATTGATTATGGATTCTAATTTTTATAGAAAAAATTGTGAGAGCATAATGATATGGTTAATGATGACTAATGATGCATTCGTCTACGATTAATGATAACTTCTTATGCCGATAATAATACTTATTTTATTCTGATAATGCACGTTTATGTAAAAGATTTGATTGATTATTGTTCAGATTTTTTTGGAAAAAATCGTGAGTTATGGTGACTCTTGTCCATGCATCATGATATATTAATGATGATTAATGATAACTTCTTATACCAATAATGATACTATTTGTTATTCTGATAATGATATTTTAATAGTACTTTAGTCGTGTGAAATTCTACATTCTTTCTTTGATAATGATACATTATTCTTCTCATAATGATACATTCTTATACATATAATGATACATTCTCCTCCGATATATTGAATATTTTTTTCATGTTAATGAAAATGATATATATAGGTTAAATTAATGATATAATGCTACACATATAATGATATAATGCTACACATATAATGATATCTGCATCGTGGGATTTTTTTGTAAATCGTGGGATTTTTTTGTACAATTATGTCCTTTAATGATGTTTGTATCAAACAATAATGATATATTTTTTCCTATAATCTAGTCCATCCAATTCCAGATCCTATAGTGTATATTAGTTCTTAGTTATGCATCTAACGGGTGTTCTCATTTTAACGCACTCATATATATATATATATATAGGAATGTAATCACCTGAAAACTAACATCTTTCATTAGAACTAAGAACTAATCGTAACAGTTGATTTCTAGGATTGGATGGATGATATTTTGCCACGTGTATTATTAAAAAAACGAAAACATCATTAAATTCGAATAAGGGCAATTAAGTAATTTTCTAATAATAAACATTTTCAGCATCCCTACAATCAAAGAAAGAGATTTTGTTTGTTGAATAAATAAGCTAGATATAAGGAAGGTAGTTTTCAATTTTTAGGATCGGAGGAAAGATAATCAGCCACGTGACATTTTGATATAAACTAAAACAACATTATAGAAGAAGCCAAATATCATTACAGACGCATAATTGTACCCAAAAAAAATCATGATCCTACGATTTTAGAAAAAATGCGGAAATCATGGGATCTCCGTAAATCTTATAATTTAGGGAAAATCATGGGATCTCCTTAAATCCGATGATTTTCGAAATTTTCCTAAAATCATAGGATCGTGGATTTTTTATTTTTTTGTACAATTAAAAAAAATTAGTATTAAAAAAAATAAACTTATGCTAAAAGCATCACATCTAATACAAATCAACATTAATCACAGTAAACAACATTATTACCAATGATAGTAATGCAGATGATAATAAAAGGTTAGCCAGAAACATCACGTTTAATACAAATCAGCATTACTAATGGTAAACAACATCATTATCGATAATGAACTAGTGTTAATTACACATCATTACTTATCAGACTAATAATCATTATTTTTAGACAATATTAGCATATAAAAAATAATCTTACGCTATCCTATACAACAAATATTGAAGCACAATTATTCATGACATTTTGGAAAATAAATATTAAATGCTGTAAAAATCAAAATTTTCCACAGATATGGTGTAGATTACGTGATGTAGTGGGGTTTAGATTTAGTAGTTCAATCCTGCCTAATTTCTTGGACATTACCATACCAAACTCCCACTCAAAAATTTCGCCCAAAATAAAAATAATCTTGTAATGCTATTCGTCCACTGCTTTAATGCTGATGCGGATGTTATAATCTGAACCGTCCATTGGTGTAATCCAATGCTCGAAATTTGTTTTTAGTTAAGTAGTATAGGGGTATTCTTAGTCTAATGTACCCATATATATATATATATATAGGGTAGCTCTAAAATCAGACCAACACTTATATGCTTAACTAAGACTGAATCTGATCCG
>JAYDZE010200208.1:0-21045 GCA_034509125.1 Monilaria moniliformis
ATTATAAAATTATAAATTATCAAACTATATTATATTTTAATATTATAATTTTTTTAATAGATAGTGAAAAATTTGAAAACTATGAGTTCAAAGTAAACTATAAAATTGAAGCTTCAAAGATTATCGGTGCAAAAAAATAAATTATTTTTTGATCAATTTATCGTTAATTTTATTTTATGTAATCATTGATTTTTTTTATAATATTTTACACTTTGAATTTTATGCTTGTCATATAATTTATATATTTAATTTTTGTATACGGTTATATATTATAAATATAGAATACTAAAGAATAAAAAATACATAAAATAATTTTTGTCGGTTGCTTATAGCCCGATTAGCCCGCTGGACTGCCTTTGAAATTTTTTCTAACTTGATGAAATTCCAACCCGATTAGCCCGCACCCAATTAATCGTAGCCCGAGTAGAGCTGACCCTAAATTCGATGGGTAGGTTTGAGTGACATCCCTACTTACACCTAGGGTCAACTCAATTGGACCAGCTCATCGGGTTCTGGATTATAGGCTAATCGGGTTATGGCTTAATCGGATGCGGGCTACTCGGATCGGAATCTTATCGGGCTAGAAATTTCCAAGTTTAACCATCTAAAATTAGTGGGCTAGTTGGGCCAGCCCAGCGGGTTCGGGCTTGACTGACATCCCTAAATGTGGTATAACTTGACATAAATAGTGTTATTTAATTAATTTTGTATATAATATAATGCAGTTGGCATAAATACTTTTGGTAAAACATCTCCATATCCGTTCTGGAAAGAAGCTGTTGTGATTTAAACCTAATATGCGGTTTTCAAATTTATGGAAGACCGATCATATGGGCGGCAACAAATCATAGCATGGAAATGAAATTTAATTTTGTAGTTGTGTATATATAAAAGAAAAGAAATATCATGGGTTAGAAAAGAAGATTGTATCCTCCAACTCAAGACAACCACATTGTTCTATATAGTATTTCTTAGTTAATGGTTTCTTTCCATGAGAAAATTTCCATGTTGATGATTTTGTATTATACATTTATAACTTCAGGGTGTTTTTCTTTCAGTCGTAGCCTGATTAACGAACATAAAAAAACATTTAAAACTTATATTATATATATGTTGAGAGAAATTCATCTATTTGAGAAAAATAATTATATTCATGTAATTGATGGACTAGGTGATTATATATAAAAAGAAAAAAATGGAGTAAGAAAATATGTAATATAATACATTGGCATATTGAACTTATCGAATAAATTCTTTTAAATTAGAGGAGAAATTCACCGAATAACCTCTTCCATGCAATATAACTATTCAATCATTCCACTGAACAAAAGAGTGGATTTTCATGACACCAACAGACGGAAAAGTGAATTCCACATGGCCATGCCTCCATCCAAATTCAATTTCACGATCCATATACAAACGATTCTTGATATGAGAGTGAGAGGTGATGAGGATCGCTAGTGCTCTACATCTTCACCATTTACAAGTTTACAGGGAAGCTAGCAGTCTTCATCACCTGACAGATGGGGCAAACATCAACAAATCCTTCACATTCTGCACACAGGCACAGGTGTCTGCAAGGAAACAGTAAGATCGAAACCTGCTTCTTCTTGCAACATCTGCATTTTAGCCGATGATGGCTAAGGTGATCCGGATTCTCTGATCTACTGATCATACCGGGGGGTTCCTTTAAGGAAGACAGAGCATCGTCTACCTCACTGTCCCCGAACCCTTCATGACCGTGGGCCATGCCTTGCGCCAGGAGCTGCTGGATATTGCTCTTCAATGCGTTGGCCACTGACTCATTGTACTTTGCCTTGTAGTGCCACGACTGAGCTTCCATGGCCACCTGTTTTATTCTATCCTCCAACTCCTTGTTCTTGTGGTTAATGCTCTCTATTTCGATATCCTTCTCGTGTAGTTTCTTGCTCACTCCTTTCTCCAATGCATTCAGCAAGGAAATTGTGTGCCTTTCGTTTATCTCTCTTCCACCCTTCCGAATATTCTCTTCCTGCTCACGTAAGGGGGAGAGAGAGAGAGAGAGAGAGAGAGGGAGAGGGAGAGGGAGAGGGAGAGGGAGAGGGAGAGGGAGACGGAGAGAGAGAGAGAGAAACTCAGAAAGATACTTGAATAAGCCTCATTTAGTAGTGATGACTATAAAGAGTTGGAATGTTGAAAAATTCTGATATACCTGAAGCTTGATATACTGCCCAAGTTCTTCCATCTGTCGGTCTATCTCATGTTTAACAGTATTACCCAGCGAAAGAGCAAATGGGAAGGCGTTTGTCAGATTCTCACTGGTTGAAGTGTCATAGGAGCTATGCTCTTCTTTCTCACTTGCAAGTCTGAGCCCGAGCGATACTGGTTTGGGATTTAAAAGGAGTCCAGTATGGCCAGGTCTGTTGAGAGGAAGGTTGGTATTTGCAGACATGTCAAGCTTCTGCTGCACATACACAGTTTCTTCTTCCCTAACTCTTTTGCTAGGGCGACTGTCAGTGGGAGCACGCTCGTTTCTTACACAGTTCATCATGCCAAGGCCAGCAGGGTACTGAGTTGGAACTGCACAAGGATACATACATGATAAATCAGGTGAGACAAAATATGAGCAACCAAAAGATGATGTTAGTGGAAAATGAATTCATTGTTGGAAGTCGAAAGAAGATAAAATTGAAAGTACAAGGTAAAGAGTTTCAAGCTTCTCTCCCTTCATCATACATATAATTATTGCCATCTTTAGTGAGGGCATTGAACTGGATTGATGGTTCGAAACCAGGGAGGCTATTGCCTTACCACATATAACATGTGAAGAAAATGTAGGAACAAGAGAAAGCTACATGCCAATGGAGCACTTCTATTACTTGGGGATAAGAAAAAAAAGAAAAAGAATTAAGCCCTTCATTCGCAAATCAACAAGCTCTTTCTAAAGTGTAGAAACATGAACCAAAGCAGTGCCAAGCTGCCATCGCAATTTACCACCTTCATACAACAAACTAAATGTATGTGAACCGCAAGCTTAAACTCAATCTTGTGTATGTATGTAAGCTAACAACTAGAGCCGATGCTTTAGGAGAAGGGCAAGAATTTTCATATATGTTCAGGAGTCGCTCAATAAGAGAAATGTATTTGACTTATCAGAAACTAAGAAAGGCACTCGGACATGTAACAATGTAGAAGTAATGGATCACAGCATTCGTTATATGCTCAATGATCAGGCAGGAACAAATATGAACACCAATTCTTTCGGTTTGCAAAGAATTTAAAGATAACACATTACAGTGCTAAATCACATTCTGCCTCTCTGATTGATGCAAGGCCAATTAGACTAGATTTCAGTGGACAAGTAAAAGATCAATGGCAATACATTAAGGTAGAAACTAGTATCAAATGCTTTGATTTTCTAACAAAGCCACAACATATCCTCACCATGTCCAATCAACTGAACCTGGGGCGAAGTCGTTTTATTGTATTGGGAGTGGTTCCCCTCCACAACACCATGAAAATTTCCTCCTAACATCTTCCTGCAAATCACACTGCAATGCATTATATATGATATCTATTTTGATCAAAATCAATGAAAAATCTAGCAGCTAAATTACATTGAGCAAAAATCATGGCTAGCTATACAACAAAATCTCTAATGCCATCAAGATCCAAATGAAGAAAAAAAATCCTAATTTGAAGACCTTTTCTATCACCTGATTGAATGATTATTAAGAAATTGATGATATTCAAAATCAATACAATCAATTTCAAAGAGAAAATGAACATCCCATCAGAACCACAAACAAAAATCAGCTCATAAATCATGGGAAAAAGATGCCAAGATTCACACAAATCATATGATCAAGTACCTATAACCAATAAAAGAGGTCCTCACCAAAAAAATCAGCTGAGATATAGATAACCAATATCTCCCCAATATTGGAGAAACGGAGGAAACCCACAAAGAATCTTGTTTCCCTCACCAATTTGGTTCAAGAAAAATGGGCAGAAGTAATGGTGCCAACTATTTGGATGGCAATAATAATGAAAGTGGATGGTGTTGGTAGAAGATTTGTAGTTGTTATTGTCGTTCGGGTTAAGGAAAAAAACGATTCCATTCGGTGGTGTTGGTGTGAGAAGAAATGGGGGGAGAGTGAGAAGATGATGACTTCTCGTCATTGCTGAAGAAATCTTATTCTCCATCTTTCGGTTTTCTCTCTCTAAATCGCTCTCTCTTTCTCTCTCTAAATCGATCTCTCTTTCTCTCTCATCCCTCTCACTCACTGTTGGTTGGTCTTTCTCCCCAGAGGCTCCCACCCGGCCGAGTGGTAGCGAAACGCACGTCCACCCGGCCGGGTGGAGCATTCTGGGGAGACAGAGGAAGCCACCCGGCCGGGTGGATCATTCTGGGGAGACAGAGGAAGCCACCCGGCCGGGTGGATCTGAAACGCACGACCACCCGGCCGGGTGGAGCATTCTGGGGAGACAGAGGAAGCCACCCGGCCGGCTGGGGCAGAGACGCATTTCGAAAACATGAATTCACTTAACTTAAGTGAAGTCGCATTTGTCGCATTTTCCAAATGCGACTTACCCATTTTTAGAAGTAAAAAAAAAAAGTTTCCCATTTTGGAAACCTTTTTTGTAGATCCTTCTAGATCCGGGATTTTGCCTGTCTTACAACAGGTGATCTGCATATTGCCATAAAAGCCGGAAATCAAAGGAAGATCACAAGCAATTTTGGAGGAGGAATGAATCGCATTCCTACTCATAATTGTACTCCCCCATAAATAAATAAATACTATCTGAATCCAAAAAAAAAAACACAATCGACAAGTACAAACAAGCCATATAGGCAAAAATAAAAAGCTACATACTTATTCTCAATAATTATTCTTTCAATTAGATATTAATTTATTTATTTAACAAAATTATTCGAAGATGAATTTTATTATTTTACTTCAATTATTTTAATTTGAGCTTACTATTAGCCCTTTCAGATTTTATTCATTTTTTTATCTGAGACCCACACATAATATCAAATTCAATTATTAATAGGCTTATATTTTTTATTCAACAATTATTTAGGCCCATGCACTATTTTCCTAACAATTTATTCTACACTCATTTACTTTTATTTCTTAGCCCACTTATTTATGCCCCATTTATTAATTCTGAAGAAATTATTGTAGGCCCAATAGTTTTTTTTTTCTTAATCCATTATTACTTCCTTTTTCTTATCAAATTTTTTAGGCCCAATTATATTTATTTCAATTTGGCCCATTTTAAATCTATCTTCCTTTTTTCTTATCGAATTTTTTTAGGCCCAATTATATTTATTTCAAGTCCAACATTTGTTAGTTTTTCTCTCTTCGCAAATTCTCCAACTAAAATATAAACAAGGATCCCAAGTTCTCCAATTCTAAAGCTTTCGACCTGCTTTACTTCACTGACAAACTCATATTTTTTTTATTCAAATATCTGACTTCTTTCAGTTCCTAAGCCATTTCGGCTATCCCAACACCACAATTTAATCAAACAATTAAATTAAAAACAAATTTCAACTTTTAGCTATACATCTCGGCCTTTTCGAATTAATCTCAAAGTTTTCAGTTCATTTCTATTTCAATTTCACCCAAATAATTTCGGCATGTTAACTCATTCATATCCCCAAATTTTAGAATTGAAATCAATCAAATAAGGAAAATGAACAAAATAGAAATAATATATTTATAGTGTGTGTGCATGGATCGAGTGTGTGTGTGTCGACGGGGACGGAAATCAGAGCGGTGTGAGAGAGGAAGCGGCTGTCGAAGCTCGACGGCTGGACAGTGACGACGGCAGCGGAGGATGGCCGTACAGAGGTAAGTGGTGGCTGTGTCTTTTCGTGGTGTATAGGATGAGTCGGGAGAGAGATGAGAACAGAGAGGGATGGGGGTGACCGTGGTTCGGTCCGATGGTGGCGAGGCGGTGGCTGTGGCTCAGTGGTTTATGGATGGATGAAGGCGGCGGACCAGGGTAGGGCGAGATGGATGGGAGAAGAGAGAAGAAGAGGGGGAGGAGGAGGTGAAGTGAGAGAAAGCCGAGAGTGAGGGAGAGAGAAATAGGGTAATTAAAGACTAGTGAGCTTGGGCTTAGCCCAAGTCCATTTCTTTTTATTCTTTTTTTATTTTATCTCAAGCCCAACAACAAAAAAATCGGCCAATTCATTTCAAATACACACTTAATTTATTTCATTTAGCTTAGTTAAATTTTATAATTTAATTAATTATAAAATTTAATTTATTTTTAATTATTTGAAGAAAAAAAATTGGGTATCATATATGCACTAATATAGAAAAATTAAGTAATTTATTTTTTCTTCTGTTTTTCCTTGCTAGAAATTCTTCTATGAATTATATGGAATGAATGTTGTGATTTGTTTAATATTCATTTTTTCATATAATTGTAAATTCACGGAGGTTGGCCATGATGGATTAGGATTGTTCTTCAAATGTTTCTAGCAATTTAACGTAATTGGATGAGAAATCAAGTTAATTACACGAAGAGCAGAGCATCGGGTCCGGGCCAGACACTTGTGTTGCAGAGCTCCATCCAATAACGTTTTGATATAGTGTTTTATAAAATTGGGTTTGAAAAACCTAAGAATTTTATTAGAAAAACACTGAAAAAATCGACACGGATTCAAATTGACGTCAAACGAACGTCAAATAGAGCCACCACCTCAAGGACGGGGTGATGGTGTCAACCACCAGGTCGCCCGACACTCTAGGGAGGAGGAGGTGGTAGAATTCGGCGGATTTTAGCAGGAAAATTGAACCCTAGGTTCGTTTTCCAATTGGTCAACAACCTATGTTTGAAGCGAAATTCGAGGCAAACCGGTGACAATTGCCTAGTTTTACAGTATTTTATTTTCTCTTTCTTTTCTAGTTTTACAGGTTTGATAGATATTGCCTACACCAATATTCAAACATAGAATTGAGAATAAATTAGAATATCTAAGGAAGATATTCAAGATCTATACGTGGAAAAGGAACTAGCAATCTTATGATATTTGAAGATCAAGTTCAATAAGTATTCAGATATGTTGTATCATGATTGATGATTTATTTTCTAAGTTATATGCTTTATTTACGTTCTAGGTAGCAGATCTAAATAAATTTATTTAATTTAATTTTTCTACATTAACATGGAAAGATCCTGGAGTAGGGATTTTTTTTCATTGGAATTAAATCTCCATCAGGCAAATAGAAGCTTTACCTACAGAAGAAGCTTGGATGTTATTTGTAGAAGGAGAGAGATGAGAGAGGGCAAAAGAGAGAAGGGTGAGTTGGAAACTACTTATATTTTATATTTTTATACTTTTATATTGCAATCAAAAAGGGTTTTGTTCATAATGACATCGTTTTGTTTGTACGTCATCTTTGATTTTGCCAAGTCAACTTCAATTTTGGAGCAATTAATTTTATGGTAAAATTAAAAGTTCACGTATTGTCCTTTAAATTTCTAAAATTATGTGACAAACCATAATTAAATCAAAATTCATGTATTTAGCGACAATTAATCCAAAATTCAATGATCCACTTAATTTATTTATTTATTTGAAGTAACTGATCCACTTAGTTTTATAGTTAATTCGGATGAAAAAGTTTTTGTTACATTGTCTCTCTCTCTCTCTGTATATTTAAATGGGATCACTTTTGAGATATGAAGAATTCAACTTAAATTAATTATCTCACTCTTTTTATAGCCTAGATATGGAATTAGGCAAGATGGGATAGTAAACAAGATATGCTATCTTGTTTGGGTTCTATAAGGTATCCTAGTTTCGTGTTTGGTAAGTTATGAATAAACCCCAGGATTCATATTGCATTGTTTGGTACAATGACTAGCAAACTGAATTATAAGGCGGCAATGTATGATTTTATGATTGTATATGCTTGTTATCTCGCGATCATATCAGGACTTGGATGCACGCTCATATTGCTGGCTGTCTGTCGTCATGCATTGCCAGCATTTCCTATTTCGATTACTTTGGGGGTTATCTTTTACTTCTTGACCGGACATACTGTTCGTGGAGCCGTTTGTTGTTGGGGTTTCTACTAATTTGATGATGTTCTGATACTGTGAGCTGCGAAACTTTGCTGATTCGAGGGGAATACTATACGTAAATTTTGTGAATTCAATGCCTTTGCCTCAATCCGTACAAGAACGCTTCTGCCCCATTTTTGTACAGGAATGACTTGGAAGAGTTCTTGCAATTACGGGTCTAATTCATTCATTGATTCTGAAAATCTATGTTGATAGCTTTAATTATGTATGTCTTGAAAATATAATCAGATACTAGATCAATGAATAGATCGTTTTTTACCAGCATAGTATTGTCTCTCTGTTATTTACTTTACAGTTGAGGATTTTATGGTGTTATGATCAATTAAAATAATGAAATTGGGAATATGAGAATTGCAGTTTAAGAAGGCAACCCTTCAATGGAATGACTAAATGATACCACGACGCACACCTATGTGGAAACTAGAGTAGTTCAAGCTTAACACAGAAATTCAACTAGCTAAAGATTTTGAGGCTTAGGCTTATGTTGTCATGTTGAGAAGGGTAACTCTAGGTTCATATCTAGTACAAGCCCTTACACTTCTAGTACATGATGTTTCACTGAAGCTAGAAAGGATGTTTTCAACATTTCTATTTAGTGGCAATGCGCAGGCAATAACTTATCTGTAGAAACAACAATCAACATTAATATTTGGCTTCTCCAACTATATCTTCAACCTCAAGAAACTGTAAAATATACATGGTTGTATCATAATGATCAATAGTGAAACCATCGATGCAAATAGCGAAATAGTGAGACCAAACAATATTTTTATTACCATATAAAGCATTCTAGTTGTCATTCCTTCATATAACTGATCAACGTATTACAAACATCATAGTAGCCTTTTATCTTACATTTTGGATCATTAAAATCCAAACCTCAATCTAAACAGAATATCCAAGACATTTTCGATGGAGATATATACTACTGTAGAGACTATGCTGTTAGCAAAATAAAAAAAATAAAAAAAAAGGGCTACGGGAAGTATTTGATCACCAATGTCTATTACTGCTGCGATTCACTTCCTTCTACTTTATTTTCTTGTGATTTATCTTCGTCAAGCTTGCTTGCTTCACCAACATTTTCAGTTTCTTTGGACTAAGATGAGGCATTCTTGGAAAATAATTGACCAACCTTGACATACTTCTCCATGAACTTTTATTCCCAGTCTTGCAGAACCTCTAACTCTGATCTACTCAGGCCTTCAATATTTCCAGTAAGGTCTTTGGGGTCGAATGACATGAGAGCCAAGGCTCTGTTTGCATCCCTACCAGCAAACAGTGCATATAGGCCACCAGGTCCATAGAACATCCTGTCGTAGCACCACGTAACAGAATATGTTAATTCGGGGGGAATAAAATTATTATCTCACATTTAGAAACCTAGAAAGATGGAAGCAAAAAATAACTTGTGTGCTATGCGATAATACCACAGCACTACACTAGAACACTTGAATATCCCAAAATTACCAACTGAACATGACAATTGCAGAAAAAAATGCATACATACCAAGTTGGATCAGATTATGATATGACATAGCATCAAGAATCCAGTCTAGACTTTATACATGAAACATGAAGGTTTATGCAGCAAGGCAAGCCATTGTTTCTCTGCATATTATAATTCACACATCGCTGTCAGCTTCCTTATTTATGCTGAAGGTGTATTCGGAGACGTGTTCGATCGATAGTAATGGGATTCAATTTCGAGGTCCCACTTAAGTACAATCACAATAAAGAACATGTAAAATGCGTGTTAAGTCCAAAAGTGTAGGACTCATGAGATTGAATTTTCATGCTGAGTTACCTGCAGTCTAACTTAAGAAGAGGTAATGGTTGGCAAGAAAAGTGTATGACTAGCAAAACTAAGAATCACCTCTCACATGTAGCACAAAAATAACAAAAAAACATAAATAAGCTGCTGACTTTACTGGATGTACTAGAATGCCTAATTAAAATCCAAGAGACATACCTCTATCCAGCTCTAACTCGACCGTATCCAGCTCAATCTCAAGCTTGGTCACAACATCCCGAAGGTGATCCATATGTGTATCGATTATGTGTACCACGAAATTCCCGACAGATTTAGGCACATGATTATCAACTTCCTCCGAATGATTCGTAGTCAATAGAAAATCTAGTACATGTTCGTTATCACAATCCCTCATCTATCCCTAATTTCACTACTGCCATTACTCGAACTTTCTATGATCGAAATCTCTGACAGCAAAGACTCGTTTGCTGGAGAGAAGCCCAGTCTAGGAACACGTCCTAATGATACCGTGAGAGCTGAAGTTTCAGTGATATTTGTTGCGATCCTAATGGTGAACTTGCTAGATGTCGGGCCAGGCGAGTTAACTCTAGATACGTTAGCACCATCTAAGTGCCCACAAAATGGCCCACTGCTAACGAGTGGGAGTATGTTCTGGAGCTTTATGGGCGGGGATAGGGCATCTATGAGATGATAAGCCAACTGTGAGAGTTTATTCTTCCCTCTTGGAAGCTCAACATGTGATATAAGCTAGGATTTATTTCGTCGTTGGAAAAGAACAAATCAGCATATCAATAATATTAATGTTTTCTACAAACCACTATACTATGACTTATTTCTTAACTGTGTCATGTTCCCAATGCGTATACACTATTGTACCACTTTGGTGCGATACAAAAACTGGACGAAACCTATTGTTTTATTCAGGCTTGAGCGGACCGAGCGGCTAACACGGCTGCTGGGTTAAATTATTTGACCTACCAAATGCGATGTATAGACTTGATAAAAGCTATTTTCATGCCTTATCACATGTATCAAAATGGCCCTTAAATGGAACCATTCTTGAGAAATTAAGAATTTTACTGAAATAATGCAACTAGCATATAAGTAGGACAAATAATCCACACAAAAAGATGAATATATACCCACATGGCTTAACAAAAATTGACTCATATGGACTCGACAAAAATCGTACGTGTCACTCTTAAAAACTATTAATTACTCAAAAAGATGAATATATACCCACATGGCTTAACAAAAAATGACTCTTTATGTCCTATTATTCATGAGATAAGAACAATATTTTTTTTTTCAATCCATATTCTTATAAATATTTAATTGTAATATCTGTTCATCAAAAGATTGCATTTGTAAGTAATGAAACGTGTTGCTTCCCAATTTGCGCATCCAATGGTTAAATAAGAGAGAAAATTTGTAAACAATACCTCATATTTTTTCTCAATTTGGCTTATAAAGTGGTTAGAAAAATTAAATCTCTTAAATGTTCTATTTTGCTTCGTTTTCTTGTGCTTAATTTTCAAACCACTATTGGAAGAAGAAGAAAAACTGTATCAAGAATTATAAAACAATTCATTTGAGAGCAATTGGATTTTTTCAAAATCCCTTTTGTTTCTTCTATGGGCTTCGGCCGAAGAAATTTGCATTATGCTCTCTCCCATTGTTTAATGCTCTTCGTCATTTTAAAGAAATTCAAAATTATATAATATTCACTATCAATTTTCTAATATTAATAAATATAAGATATTATTTATTTATTTATTTATATTATGCTTAATCTATACATGAAGCACGATATGAGATTCTCATATATTATGATGTCGACACACAAAGGATACATAGACGATAATCTAAGTACTAATTTATTATTTTTGTATTGTATTCATAACCGTGTTATTATATCATGTAAACAATTATCACTCCTACTCTCTCATCTTAGTATAATTATTATTGTTAATTGTAGTGCCTTGATGTTCATATCTTTCTAAATCCGTAACTTAAAGGCCTTTATATTGGCATGAGGTTGAGAGAGAAAACACATAATACAATTCCTAAAGCAAGTAATTTTTCTTTAGCTCATTCTTTTTCTCATGCATATATCACTTTGCATTTTGTTTAGAAATGTATTTGCTCGATTCTCGAAACTCTGTCAAATTCGTAGGTGCCTAGCAGGTTTGAGGTGTATCTATACTATAGAAGGAATGTCGTTTTATCTTTGGAGACATACGTCAATCCAAGAGCACCAACCGGAGTATATAATTTGTCTTCCTCTGCTCAATTTAACAGTTAGTTTGTTTATTTCTTTCCGTTGTAATCCTCCTAGTTTGTAATAGATTCTCCTTGGGTTGTAATAGTTAGAGTATCGTCTGCACGACTTGTTATTTCCTATATTTCTAACAATCACAAGACAAATTAGTATACTTTTCTAAGACTGAACATGTCGATCGAACCTAGAGAGAACGGAAACCACACCGCTGGACCATTTTTTGTTGTCGTTGTCACTTCATTGTTGACAGTTGTTTCGACCTCAAGGGTCATGGCTAAGGCCGAGAAGCCCGAGAAATTTAAGGGCGCGAAATTTAAGCATTTGTAACATAAGGTGTTGTTCTACCTAATTACGTTAGGTATTGACAACTTCCTCACGGAGGATGCGCAACCTTATCCAAGAAAGAGACGAACTCCAAAATTCGTGTTGATGTCTGGCATCAGGGCGATTTCTTGTGCAAGAACTACGTCATGAACAGCTTAGAGGATAGTCTATATTATATCTATGCCGGGACTAAGACCTCCAAAGAGTTGTGGGTGACACTTGACAAGAAGTACCGCGTCGAGCACGCATATGCAAAGAAGTATGTAGTCGTAAAAATTTTGGAGGACGAAATGGTGGGTTATCGATCAGTGGTGGCGCAAGCAAAAGAGTTGCAAATCATAATCCACGACATCCACACTGAATGGATGTTCCTACTAGATCAGTTCATTGTTGCGGTAGTGATTGAGAAGCTTTTCCTACGCTGGATGTTTTTCAAAAATTACCTAAAACACAAGATAAATGAGATGAAGCCAAAAGACCTGATCATTCGTCTTCAAGTTGAAGAGGACAATAGGCGGTATCATCATAAGCTGGGAGGTCGGAGACCAATTTGATAGAGCGAGGAGTGTTAGGGTTTGTATACTGAAAATCATGCTTTGACTGCTTTGTATTGAAAACCTTATTTCCTACATATTGAAAAGAACTTAATATTTTCATATGGTTTGTCTTTTGTGGTTATCGATTCTCATTCTTAAGCATATAATAATAAACTGAGCAAACAAGTCATCTTTCTAAATTACGGACTAAATGGTGGATCCATGGTCACAAAAGATCTTTTGGTGGGTTCCTTGTAAAAGAAAAATACGTTCACAACCTAGATAGACATGGACAATCTATCGTGAAAGATTATAGTATCTATCCGAGATTCGCGCCTATCTTAGTCAACTGATAACACTGGTGGTATAACACTGAAATGGTTTACAATGAGTTACATAATTTGATGTTGTATAAATGAAGTATAAGATCTCGGTGATTGTTTATATCTCAATATATATATATATATATATATAAGTAACATTGAGCATACAATATTGGTTATGCACTGTTTTGATATATCAATTGGTACGAGTTCATCATAACCCAATTAAATTCATGATATGTTGGGCAGTAGTAATTAATATTTGCAGTGCTAGTATTGTTATTATATAGAATAGTGTCTCAAGAGAACCTGAGTTGATAAATAGGTGCTCAGAAAAAAAAATTATTATACAAGTCTACGCAGTTAGAGTTTATTCCAGTATAATAAATAAAGTTTTGAACTAGACCACTCTTGGAAAAAGAGATTAATTAATTAAAGCTAACAACAAGTTTAAATTAATTAATGGATATTTGATATCTTAAATACGGGAAATAAATAAATTAAAAAAAAATCATATTTGTAATATGGATCAGGCTAAGTAGTTCAATATTAATTCTATAATGAAGTCATTTAATATTAATGGACTTAATTTAAGTTGGGCTCAACTTAAAGAATTGATCTCATTGGAAGGTTCAGTCCTAATCCTCCGTGGAATCCCTGACCTAGCCCACCACCCCTATATAATAAGGGGTGCAAGACAAAAATTAAACACATTACACAACACAGAAATCGTCCCCCTAGTAGTGTGCTTGTGTGATTTTCGTTCTCCACCCTGATTATTAATCTTGGAGGATTATTGCCCACACAATATTAAAGCTATAAGAGGAAATAGCCCACAAGATTTTGAGGTTGAATTGTTGTAGATGAATAGTGGAAGTTGCAAGCAATGTACTACACTAATCAACAAAAAGAATCTGCACAATAAGGTAAATATCTCAACTCTATGAGCATGCCTAGGGATATGTTTTTTTACTTTTGCTACCTGTAATTAAATTTAAACATCATCTTATGAGATCTTTGTCAGTAGGGAATTCTTCAAATGAACCCCAACAAGGAGGATCTTTGAAGCTTCCCCACCCAAGTGCGAAAGACAATGGAAAAATGAAGGTAGCAGCTGCCCAAAAGTTTGAAGGCAACTGCTACAACTGTGACAAATCGAGTCACATGGCGCTGGACTGCCAAATGCCTTAAAAGAAGAAAGCAAAAAAAACGCATACCTGGTTGAGAGGGACTTAGACGAGGATGACTTGGTTGTTGTGGTCTCCGAAGTGAACTATGTAGATAATCCAAAGGCTTATTTTATCGACACCAGAGTGACTGTGCACGTGTGCTCGTATTGAAGTCAGTTTTCGATATACGAGCAAGTCGAAGGGAAGAAGCTCTACATGGGCAACCAATACTTGTCTGAAGTTGTTAATGTGGGAGAAGTGAAGCTCAAGATGACGCCTGGTCAAGAGCTGAAGCTAAATAATGTACTGCATATCCCAAACATTTGGAAAAAACTTAATTTTGGGTAGCTTAGTTGTTAGTTATGGATTCATGTTAGTTTTATGTCTGATAAGTTTGTATTGACTAAGTTTGGTACTTTCCCTGTGAAGGGTTATCTTTTCAATCGTTTGTTCAAACTAAATGTAATGGTTGTGCATCGTGTATCGAAACAAATAAGTAATACAAATGATGATGTTTATTCGTATTTACTTGAGTGCTCCAATTTGTAGATTAGGACATGTAAATCCAAGTGCTATAAATAGATTAGCAAACTTTGATTTACTAAAAGTAAATAAATTTAACTCACATGAAAGATGCGAAGTGTATGTTATAGCCAAAATGACAAAGCTGTCGTTTTACTCTGTAGAGCGGAGCGTAAAACCTCTATAATTAATCCATATGGATGTATGTGATTTGAAATTTGTGAGGAATACATGCAAATTGTGATAACATGTGATTCTTGGAGTCAAGATTGTAACGGACCGTGAGGGTATTTATTTGACATAATCTCATTACGTTGATAAAATGCTCAAGAAGTTTCATTAATTTAATTGTGAGTTAGCTAAAACTTTGTTGGAACCCAACGTGCATTTGAGAGTGCACACGGGCGAGCCTGTGGCTCAAGATAAACATGCAAAAATCATAGGGAGTTTGGTGTTTATCACAACTGCACCCGACTAGATCTTGCATGGTGAACAAGTTAAACCGATTTACAAGCAATCCAAGCAAGGAACTGCGTAGGGTTTTGAGATATTTGAAGCATACTCTTAACATTGGGCTGCATTACATACGATATCACCAGGTAATTGAAATGTACTATGACGCAAATTGGATCTATGATTAAAGAGACTCGTTTTTGATTGGTGGGTGTGTTCATTGTGGGGGTTGTGTCGTCTCGTAGAAGCCAACGAAACAAACGTGTATAGCTCGATTTACCATGGAATTCAAATTCATAGCTTTGGATAAAGCAGGAGAAGAGGTCGAGAGGTTTAGAAACTTTCTAGAAGATATTCCTTGTTGGAAGAAACCAGCGCCCACAATAGCAATACATTGTGATAGCCAATCGTCTATTGGGATAGCACAAAGTGGCTTGTATACGGTAAGTCTTGACATATCCACCGATGGCACAATACCATGAGGCAATTGATCATGAGTGATGATATCTTAGTTGACTATGTAAGTTCAATAGATAACTTGGCAGATCCGTTAACCAAATGGTTAAATTGTGATCAAATGTTTAAGTTTCTAGAAGAAATAGGGTAGAAAACCACATCTAAAAGATGATTATAGTGGTAGCCCAATATTGACGATAGGAGATCTCATGGGCTTGTTTCAATGGAAAACGAAGCTATATGAGTCAAGCTATATCACTCGGAAGATTCTAATCTTTGCCAATTTCTTAGAAAACATTGAGTGTTGTAACTTGCACGTGATAAGAGGTTAAGTTTCATACTTTTTATGATTCTTGGAAGCCTCTAAGAGGTGGAGTACGAAAGGATACTTGAGAAAGAATCACCTATGTAAGTGAGGAGTGGGGACCGTTTAAACGTGTGAATTAGTGATGAATCCAAAGTGGTGTTCCATGGCCAAAACAGACACCAACGTGAGAACTGATATGTTTTAAAATAATATTGCGTCAATAGCATTGTCTCGGTATACACCAAATGGAAATGGTTCAATGTATCACATCCACCAGGCTGCCAGTATGCCCAATAGTATTAACTGTGGAAGGTTTAAAGCTCCAAGCTACCATTCCAAATGCAATATTATTTCTCGACAATTGAGCTATGTTTCTGCATGCTTGCATCTACATTTCTCATGTGGGGTCTGTTGGAAACTTTGGTTGAGCTTGTAGGGCTCTAACCAATGCAAGAGTTTGTTGGAAACGTCGGCTGAGGCCTTTAGCATTTTAGTTTACGAGGCCTTTGGACTTTTTATCTTGGTGTGATTACCATTGTCAATTGAAGTGTATTGATGGTTATGTCTTTCCAAGTTCTTCACTTAGGACTATATATTGGCGTGAGGTTAGGAGATGGAAAACATACAACACAATTCTCAAAACAAGTCATCTCTCTCAAGCTCATTTTTTTCCTCACGCATATATCACTTTGCACTTTTGTTTAGTAATTTGTTTGCTTGGTTCTCGAAACTCTATCACGTTCGTCGATGCGTAGCGGGTTTGAGGTGTTTGTACATGCTAGGAGGAAATCGATTTATTTTTTGAGGCAATACACCAATTTGAGAGCACCAGCCGAGGCGTATCTTGCAGAAATAGGGTGTTTTCCTCGGCTTAACTTAAATATTAGTTTGTTATTTCTTTCCATTGTAATCATCCTAGTTTGTACTAGATTCTTCTTTGAATGTAATAGTTAGAGTACCTCTTGCACGACTTGTTGTTTTCTATATGTCAAACAAGACATAAAGCAGCTCATAGTTTTAGCTAAGTTTGTTAGTTTCACTTAAAGAGCTCGTTTGCTACGTAGTATGATATAAGATGTAAATATATTTGATTGTAATACATTTTATTATAGTATAACATTTCAATATCTTGTTTGGTGATGTATTAGAATTTGTATTAATTATACTACCTGAGAAGGTGGTATGCAGAATCCCACAAATTAATCTAATATTTGTGGACTTTTGATTTATAAAGGACCGTATGGTTTATACACATAATATTAGGGTGTCATAGCTATATTACACACCCTAATTACTTGTACCGAATGAGCCCAAAATGTAATTATTTGGGCTGGTGCATGTTTATTCTGATTCCCTCTTTACAATTCACGCTACGCTATGAGTAATAGTACATGTTTCGTATGTGCGTTGGGCCTCACGAGCCAAGTAAAACAACTCATTGTTTAGCTTTGCTAGTGAAAATACATCGAGATTGATGTGTCATATGTGCGTCATGGCTTGTTAGGCAAATAAAATAGCTTAAAGCATTAGCAACGCAGCCGCGATTGGGCTCGCGGCAGCGACGGCCACAACGCTGTTGCGTTGCTGGGGAACAGAGGGGAAAACGGACGTGAAAGCAGCGGGAGACGTGGCTGGATGTTCCTCTGCAGCGGTCGCGGAGGGGCTACACTACAAGACATCAGCCGCCATAGAAAAAAATTATTTTATTTTTTCTTGTTTTTATTTTTTGAAATTTTAATTAATTTTTTTTTTTGTAATATTTTTAACTGTATGATTGGTTGGTCAAACCTGCCAAAGGAAGGAGGTCACCGGGGGCGTCATGAGTGGGGGTACACAATTTCTTTTTCATTTTTAATTAATTTTTTCTCCAATAAATACATCAATATTTTATCATTTTCATTCACACCTTCATCCAATTCTTCACACTTTTCCTTTCATTTCTTAATTCTAAAAATTTTGGTTGTTTATGGATCCAAATTGGGGTAAATTCCCTATGAACCCAAATTTTCTAGTTTATTGTCGTGATAGGGGTTGGGATCCTGCTAATCCCCATAGTTGGAATGGAGTTGAACGAATATCTCATGGATCCCTAGGAAGACGATTCTAGTTTCGATTCCTCTGAGGTGCAGGACATGAAGATTGCTGTTGCTTACACGACCCACAAGAAGAGATGTGAAATGAGAGCTGATACGCAGCCTCGTGTTGAGAGGACGTACATACACTGAGAGCGCGAAATTGTTAATGAACGGCTCGTCGTGGATTATTTATCCGATGAGCCACGATGGTGTCCAACTGTGTTTCGTCACCAGTTCCACATGTACAGATAGTTGTTCCTTCGATTACTAACGCGTTAGCAGGCCGCAATGAATTTTTCCAGCAGCGCCCCAACGGTCTTAGCTGCAAGGGACTCTTGACGCTGTAGAAGTGCACGACGGCAATTCGGCAGGTGGCTTAAGACACCCCATCGGACTTGTTCGATGAGTACCTTCATGTCGCCGATTCAACGGAGTAGGTTTACATTAAACAATTTGTTGCAGGTCATCGAGGCCTTCCACATTACTTATTTGAGAAGGTCGACAATGTAGGATGCCAAATCACTAATAAATATGCACGAGAGGTATCACGACTTTCTCAGTATGCTAGGCAGCATCGACTATATGCATTAGGAATGGAAAAAATTTCTGTCGGCATGGAGAGATGCCTACACCAGTAGACACAAGGGCATACATCCCACAATAATCATTGAAGCAATTGTTGACCAATGTTTATGGATATGACATGCATTCTTTGGTGTTTTCGGGTCGAACAATGACATTAATGTCCTGAACCATTCACCCATCTTCAACAACGTATGCGTTGGTAGGGCACCGACTGTCGAATTCACAGTCAATGGCCGAATATACAACATGGGATACTACTTATCCGATGACATATATTTAAAGTGGTCGGTGTTCGTGAAAACGATTACGTGTCTGACAGACCCAAAGAGAGCATTGTTAGCTCAAAGGGAGAAAGTGGCACAAAAGGTTGTTGAACGAGCTTTCGGTGTACTCCAAGCACCTTGGGCGGTAGTGAAAGGCCTGACACGTATGTGATTTCATTCATGCATCGTCAACGTCATTTATGCATGTATTATCATGCATGACATGATAATCGAGTATAAATGAGAACTCAGAGCTAATTGGGGCGAGGATGAAGTCGGATCTAGCTCGGGAGTTGCCCGCAAAAACCCAGCTCAAGATGTACCGCCTCAAAATCGAGAATTTCTGAGTCGATGTTCTTCTGTTTGCGAAAAACGAACGTACGACCACTCCAACAAGATCTTATCGAAGAAATTTTGGCACGCTCCAACTGATTTGGACTTTGAAGTTTATTTACTCTTTAATTATGTAATTTTATGAATTTAAAATATGTCATTTTCAGTATTTAATTAATGTAATTTAGGCATTCAAATTAAGTAATTTTCAGAATTTAATTAAGCACTTTTTGAAATTTTAGTTATTTATTTTGATTTTCCAAATATCGCAATTTAAATAAATATATGAAATTGAAGAATAATAAAAATTATGAAATGAAAAAAATGGAGTTGTGACTGAATTTTTTGATACTGAATTATGGATATTGTGGCTGATTTGTAGCTGAATAAGGAAATATAACGTGACAGCCGGAAATGGAATTGTAACTAATTTTTTGGGACCGGATTACTATCGCTCTTATAGTTCATTCAATATGTGATGGCTTGAAGCTAAGATTACTCTCTTAGCTTCAAGATATTGTATACTCTAGGGGTGAGCAAAATACCCGAAATCCGAATATCCGAACCGAACCGAACCAAACCGAAATTTAAAATTTGGTTCGTTTTTTTTCGGATTTCGGTTCGGTTCGGTTTTGATTTTTCACAAATTTCGGTTATTCGGTTCGGTTCGGTTCGAATATACTATAAACCGAAAAAATCGAAAAACCGAATTTATATCTAATATTATATATATATATTAATAATATAATAATAACTAAATATATGTATATATGTGTGTATATATATATATATTTCATATATATACATACAATTTTTTGGATTTTTGGATTTTCGATTTTTCGGTTTTTTCGGTTTTTCGGATAATTTTATGATATTTCAGTTTGGTTCGGTTTTCATAATTCGGATTTCGGTTTTTCGGGTAATTCGGTTCGGTCAGATTTGGACAAAAAACCGAACCGAAAACCGAATGCTCACCCCTACTTCCAACTTCCAGCACATATTATTTCCTTATTCAGATTATTTGATTTCCTCTGTACAATTATATGTTGTATATATAAGAAAATGAGGTTATACTAGTATAATTTTAAAGGTCGCGTAACAACAATGGATTCGAATTTAAGACATTTGGCCTCGGACATTAACAACACCAACACAAGATTATACCATCTTATGCAGACGCACCAAATATACGTTGTGGCTTTTGTTCCAAAGCCCACTTGAGGCTTGACAGGTTCTGATCAACGATGGTACGTATATTTTGTTATGATATGGCGTATAAGAGATGGATATCCACACACAATTACACGGTTTTAGGACGATGATTGTTACATTTCAACCCCCACAAACTTGCAATAATCGCTATGCAACAAATTTTGTTTTTGTGTAACATGATAAGAGATGTTATAACTTTGTCTATAACCATAAATTCTGCAATAGTCCTTTATAAATGTGAGACCACTCGTAGTCGTCGGTAGAGATGTCAATCGGGCCAACCCGCTCGGGTTGTCGGGCTATTCGGTGCGGGCTATTCGAGTTGCAAATTTTGTCGGGTC
>JAYDZE010200319.1:0-21038 GCA_034509125.1 Monilaria moniliformis
TATTATTATTATTATTATTATTATTATTATTATTATTATTATTATTATTATTATTATTATTATTATTATTATTTTACGCAAGGTGATGTTGCGGATTTAATTCCAATGATGGAATGTTCTCTTTTCCAGAATCTTTACATGATGATATAGAAAAATTAATTAGTCAATTTTAATTACATATCTGCTATCTAGACGCACATAAAACACATAATTTAGAATTTAAATCCTAAACCCTGCTGCTACGTATCTGAATACTTACAGTAATTAGATCTCCAAAGATCAGACGATTGCTCGCGCCTTCTCCACGTGTATATATTTATATCTACCCTATATCTTCTAACCTATTCTCAGTTCCAGGTTTGAATACTGGTGTAGACAATAGCTATCAAACCCTATAAGATTAGAGAAAGAAGAAGAAAAAAAAAATACATAGAATCAGGTAATTCTCTGTAGCGTGAATAATGAAAAATGATTTTTTCTCCTTTCACTCCTATATATAGAATATGTATGGGCTAGGTTAGGGATCTCCAAGGAAATTTGGATTGGGCCTCCCTATTGGGCTTTTACTAATTAAATTGAGTCCCAATTTAATTAAAGCCCAATAGAATATTAATTTGGAGCACTATAGAAATTAATATTGACCTACCCGTCCAAATCCAAATTAAAGATAATCTGGGATTCCTTTTGAATTAATTTATTTGTCGTGATTAAGATTCTAATATCAATTAATTAATTTCAGTCTGCTGCTGGCTCTAATTAATTTACGTTTTTAACCAATAGTGGTCTAGTTCAAGAATATTATTTATTATACTGGAATAAATTCCAATTGGCCGAGTTTCGTATAATAAATTCTTTTTCTCAAACATCTCTTGAGGATATTATCAGCCTGCTCCTACAGGACACAATTTAATGCAATAACAATCCTAGCACCGCTAGATATTAATTATTGCTACCGAAGATATTAGGGTTCTTGGTTTACGAAAAACCCACACCTTTTAAAAAGTCAAAGTAGTGCATAATTAATACCGTATGCTCAATGTTATATACAAAGATTAAGAAATAAATAATCACCGAGATCTCGTCTTTCAGTAATCAGCAAGAAAGACTTATCTCAATGTGAATCCATTCGGTGCTATACTACACCAGTGTCATTTGTTTACCAAGGTTAGTAAACGTTTGAACAGACACTGCAACCTTTCACGATAGATCGTCGAAGTCCATCTAGGTTGTGAAACTTAATTTTCTTCTCCAAGGGAACCGACTGAGAGATATTTAGTGATAACTTGACCACCATTCAGTCTACAATGAAGAAGGCCTAGACTTGCTTGCTCGATTATAACCACAGATTATATATGCTTATAATATAATCACTAGATTATAAAGGGCAAACCATGTAACAATAATATCTCTTCATAAGTGACAGATAATGATAGTTCTTAGAGTTATTAATACATAAGCAGCTCATAAAGCATGCTTTCTAGTATACAACTCCAACAATCTCTTGAAGCATGATTTTGGATATACCCCTATCTATCATTCTCCCACTTATACTCAAAATCAGTGCGGACATGCATCTCATGCCTATCTATTTCACTTGATGATTCTACATGCATCATCAACTTATGAAATAAGTGGTCAGGTGTGAGCCTATGCAATTCTCGTCATCACAGAACTTCCATTCTTAAGAACGGTGCTACTGTTAGGGTATATACTGAAAAGCAAGCATTTGAGCTGCTTTGTACTTGTAAAACCTTATTTTCCTAATTTATGAGAAGATTATTATTTTGTTACATTGTTTTTTCTTTTCATATAATTTATTTATATAAATCATTATGATTAAGCAAATGGTCTAAGGCTTTTGCATTATAGACTTAGTGGTGATCAGGTTATCACTGAAGATTGCTCAGTCGGTTTCTTGCAAAAGAAAAATAAGTTTCACAACCTAGATAGACTTTGGCCATCTATCGTGAAAGGTTGCAGTGTTAGTCCAAAATGTTTGCTAACCTTGGTAAACAAAAGACACTGGTGTGTATAGAATTGAAAGGATTCACGAGAGATAAGTCTTTCTTGCTGATTACTGAAAGATGAGATCTCTGTGATGTTTATTTCTTAATATTTGTATATAACATTGAGCATACGTTATTGATTATGCATTGCTTTGATTTATCAAAAGGTGCGGACTTTTCGTAGTCCAAGAATTCATATATCTTTGGCAGTGGTAATTAATGACTAAGAGGTGCTAGGATTCTATTGCATTGAATCGTGTCCCGGGAGAGTCCGGGTTGATAATATCCCCAAGAGGAGTTCAATAAAAGCTTTTATTATACAGAAGCCCGGCCGGCTTGGAATTTGTTCCAAAGTATAATAAATAAAGAATTTTGAACTAGAGCACTCTTGGTAAAAGATATTTATTAATTAAAACTAGCAACATGTTTAAATTAATTAATGGATATTAGAATCTTAAACACATGAAATAAATTAATTAAAAAGTAAGCATAGATTTTCTGTAATTTGGATTTGGATGGAGAAGCCAATATTAATTTCTATAGTGGTACAAATTAATATTCTGTTGGGCTTATATCAAATTGGGGCTCAATTTAATTAGCTGAGCCCAACAGGAAGGCCCAGTCCAAATTTTCTTGGATCCCTAATCTGGCCCATCATAACTCTATATATAGGAGAAAGGAATGAAGATAAAACACTTTTAACCTAAACCTAAATGAGGATTTCGAATATTACACCATCACACGCACTACACAATTTTCGAAAACCTCTGGGCTTCAAACCTAGTTCATTGCTCTCTTCATTCTTTTCAAGTCCTATAGGTTTGATAGAAATTGTTGCATCACAATATTCAAACCTAGGAGTAAAGAACATATTAGAAGTTCCAAGGTAAGAGATCAAAGATCTTCACGTGGAGAAGGAGCGAGCCATCGTCGAATCTTTGGAGATTCAACAAGGTAAAAATCGAAAAACCAACTAGAAGCATGTTTTAGGATTTAAAGTTCATTTAAAGCATGCTTACTTGTGTTCTAGCATAAAGTAGGAAAAATTAATTGCATCAAAGAATTTCTTATATTAACCTAGTAGATCCCGGGTAAGGGATTCCTTCATTGGAATGTTTAAAACCCCACCAGCTACATCTCTACGTGTTTTGATAGCTTTGACAACTCGTAGTTCTTTTGAATTTTGTCATTACACCTGAGATATTACAGCAGACTGTGATACTTTGTAGACACGCTCGAAACTACATGTTAGATCCATTACAGAGTTTTTGAACTAAGTGTTTTTCTATGTAACCGTGAAAACGGTTACATTCACCAGCATGGTGGAGTCCTTATTTCAGAAACGCTTCTGATTGACATTCCTATATTAGACATCTCAACTTCCTAAGGTAAACACAAAGTCAGGGGTATATTTCTCGAGTTGTAATTATCTTTGAAATTTTGTTTTGTATACCCACATGACATAGATTGTCTGAATAGTATATCTGCATATACTCCTTAACCTCTTAAAGTACTTGCTTATATTGTTTACACAGTTAAATGTCTTGACAAGGGTTAGACTAATATTTTGCTACTATTCGAAAGCAAAGTAAATACCAGGTTCTGTGCAAATTATAGTATCCATGAGATTTCCATGTGCACAAGCAAATGGAAACTTTCTCATTTTATCTAATTTTGTGCCGAAAGACACATAACATAGATAGGGTGATTTCATCTCGAAAGATAAAGACCATTTAATGAAATCTTGCATACTTAAAACCTTAAGCACAATGACATATAAGATTTCAGAGACAAGCACAACAATTTCTTTTTAAGATTATCTTAAGAATATGGCTATACGTCTTCTTAATCCTGTTGGGGTTTACTTTTAAATTCCAATGAAGGAATCCCCTACCCGAGATCTTTCCAGGAATAATATGGGAAAATATTTATTCAAAATTTTCATGCACATTCCTACAACTAGAACGCAAGAAAGCACATAGGATATTAAATAGAAATTAAATCCTACGATCATGCTTTCTAAGAGTTTGAAGAATCTTACATTAGTTAGTCTCCAAAGACTGACGTTGGCTTGCTCCTTCTCCACGAGACGAATTCCAACCTTGATTCTTCTAGCTTGTTCCCTACTCCTAGGTGTATCTTTTGTGTGGACAAAACTGAGACACCTAATAGAACTAGAGAAGAAAGACAAAATTTCACTCACGGGAGTGAAAGAGGGGGCGCCGATTTTGAGAGAGGGGAATAGGGTTTTTGTCTTCTCTTCTCTTCTATTTATAAGAGTATTCATGGGCCAAGCTAGGGATTCAAGGAGAATTGGACTGGGCCTCACCCAATGGACTTCTTCTAATTAAATCAAGCCCAATTTAATTAAAGTCCAATTGGAATATTAATTTATACCACTATAAAATTTATACCACATCAAAATTTCAATGAAATTGGTGGTGACGTGTCGGCCGAAATTTAACGAAAAATTATGATTTAAATGACAATTTTCTCAACAACATCGTTTTGAAGAACGAACATTTTGTCCACGTCGGAAATCCGGCCGACACGTCACCACCAATTTCACTGGAATTTTGAGATATTGGATAATTGATAAAATGTCAAAAGTTATGATTTTATGTTCCAGTTTTAAAAGTTATGGGATTGACCAAAAGTAAACGAAAAATTATGATTTAAATGACAATTATCCCTATTAAAAATTACCCTACTGTGTGATTTTGTAGCTTCATATATGAAACGATAATCAAAAGCTACATAAATTAGTAGCTTTATATATAAAACAATAATCAAGAATATAATATAAAAATTATCCAACTATGCTATTTAAATTGTAATATATTTTTATTAAAAATAATTATTTAAAATTATACCTATTACTTATTATTCACGGTATCTAATCTCATGAATTCAATTTTTTGGATCCGTCGCTATCAGCAAAAGAAAAAGAAAAAGAAAAATACCCCATGTTTCACGCTCACGCGCATCCAATCCTTGATTTATCTCCACCTACGCATATCTGAACCGCAGATCATCCCACACCCTGCAATATATACCCAGGCAGCTCCGCGTCGGATTTTCTTCCGAAAGCCGCTACAAGTCAATTTGTCTCCTCCTTCCTCTTACATCTTTTTTTGTAGGTTTTGATCGTCAGCTCGTCTTCGATCTCGTGTTGGATATTCGGCGTTTGGCTTCCCCCGTGATCTTTCCGCTAACTGCTATTCTATTCGGCTGATTTTCCGATTCCGGCTTCGACTGATTTTCCTATCGGTGAAGATTGGATAAATTTGCTGCTGATTCGACCGTTTAAATTTACGTTTGGCTGATTTTTGTTCGATTTTCTGCATAGTTGATGCTCGGAGAGATCTGTTTCAGCAATTATAGCTGATTCGGTGCAAGTCGTTCGTTCGTGCATCTGCTCATGGTATGTCCTTTTCTTAGTTTTGATTTCTCCTTCGATCTATTTCTGTTTTTTTTTTTTTTTTGGTTATTTCTGTTTAGAAGTGGCTTTTGGTTTGTCCTTCGATGATTATCCTTTTTGTGATTGATTTGTTATATTTTTCACTAACTTTTGTGTTATACCTCCAATTTGATTCGTGGATTGTTTTATATGATGTGTTCCTTTGTAGGTAACCATCTCATCCATGCTCAGACCACGAGAGGCTTTCCATGACTGAAATTGTTACTCATCGTCTCAAAAACTGGTAAAACTTCATTGGTTTAACTACGAAAGACATCATGGGTGCAGTTCGCCATTGTATAAATGAAATTGTTGGTAGTGTTGTGGTCGTATGTAAAAAAAGAGTGTGGAGTGATGTGTGAGATTCTGAGAAAAGAAGAGTGAGGTGAGCTGATCGACCTTTATCATGTTGGGTGCGCTCGCATGATAGGTCACCACATAATATAAAAGCTCGTTTTGTTGTTTAGAGGGGAGATGGTACGGTGATTTTTCCGGCTCTCCCCTCTTGTGTACTGTGTCCTTCATTCGTTTTTTCTTTACCCCTATCCCCTTCGCCATCATCTAGTTCAGCACTCCATCACAACAGTTATGGTAATTGGTGGCGTTGAATGGGCACTTTTTAAGCCATTCATTCAAGACCAAAACATGACACTAATAGACGCAAATGAACTTCCCTGAGGGCTGGGGGTGACGAACTCACCTATAAGGTACAAATTAGTACTCTGACATCTCTATGTTATTAATATTCAAGTAATCTTCAGTAATTTGGTAAAATTCTTAAATTCTAAAACATCAGATACATATAGGCACTCTATAACATCTCTTTGTTACTAACATCCATCAATATTGTCTTTAATTTATCTAGTTCCTTGAAAACAATTATTCAATCAGAGTTAAACTAAGTAACATGCTTGATATCTAGAATCTCAACCTGCTCAAGCTTTGTAGAGGGCAATTGATTTTCCATTTTTATCCATTGATTGGTATTCAATCTTTTTCTAGACTCCACCACAGCACGCACATGAAATTATGACACCTCATGACCACAACAATAAGCACAACAAGTACATAATAGCACGACATATTCATGCCTCGTACAACAGTTCATTCTGGCATTTAATATCTTAAAACTTGTTAACCAATTAAATTCTATCTATCATCTCCTAATGCC
Organism: Monilaria moniliformis; assembly: GCA_034509125.1. Taxonomy (NCBI): domain Eukaryota; kingdom Viridiplantae; phylum Streptophyta; class Magnoliopsida; order Caryophyllales; family Aizoaceae; genus Monilaria; species Monilaria moniliformis. The sequence goes on from JAYDZE010200319.1 coordinate 6,638, forward strand.
TTTCCTTCAAACACAATGTGAGTGTCTGTTTATCTACAAGGTTGTACATTTTGAATAGTATGGTTTTGGCTATCTTAAGCTATTATTTTTTGTTCTATTATGTTAGTTGCTGTGGTTTGGTTGGTTTGTTGTTTTACATCTGTAGCTTTTGATTTGTATAGAGCTTATTGCTTTCAGTTAGTGTTCATATTGTTCTAGGGAAAGCCTTGTGTTGTGAAGGCACGGCCTTGTACTTTTGTAATGTATTAGCTACCTGTTTGTGAACCACATTGCTTTCAAGGTTCTGTTGCTGTTTCTTATAGAAGGGTGCTTATGAAGTTAAGCGGAAGTGGTTTATTTTTCCCCAACTAATATTATGGAAGCTGCGTTGGTTATGCTGAAGTGGATTATGGTGTTGCTGACAATTGAGCTTGTGCTATGTAGTAGGTGCCTGACTATTGAATGAACCACATCAAGGGTGATTGGTCGCATGTTCCAGTCTATAAAGATGCCTTGCCCATCGAATGGATGATATCTCAAGTGTGACTTATTGTGTGGCCGTTAAGTTTACCTCTTGTTTCTTCTTCTCGTCTTGAAACACTGTCCAGCTGGAAACCTCGTAGATGAAATGCGACTTATGATGATGGTAGCTTCTGGGCTTGAGTTAATGATGATTTGAGGGAGGGAATAGTGCAATGCGCTTGGTGGTATCTCCCCGGTTGGTATTTTGTTAAATGAATTCATTAGTTTTTTGATTCAGCTTATTGCCATCTTTGCTCATAGTTCATCGGGTATTCCATAATGCAGTATCTAAATATACTTCAGTTTAAGCAAGTGATGAAGAACAAGTTTTTGATGTTGTTACTGGTTTTTTTAGCAAGTGATGAAGAACAGGTTATTGATGTTTTCGCTTGCTGACATTATTGCGTGATGGGTGCATGAAAGAACCAATTACTATGTGCTATTATATTAATTCTTTTAAACTACTATAGCATGTGTAAAATTAATCCTGAAGTGGAAAATGAAGTTGCAAATTGGCATAGGAAAATTAAGGCTTTTTTCCATTTCTGGAGTACTTGAGAATTCGATTTCGATGCAAAGTTGATCAGAGATTATCAGATGGATACGAAGGTTTTGTTGAGTTTTGGTATGATATATGGATCCATGAGCTCAAAAATGGTAGAGCGCTCAATGACCTGACAAGGGTTCGCTGAGAGGATGGTGGTTCGATTCCACCTGGATCCTTGACATGTATATTAAGATAGATATATAGCACTGGTATATATGCAAGAAGGATGTATAGCTGATACAGGATCTTGCTGAACAGGATTTGATTCTGCAAGCGGTCCTGTTCCTTTTGGTTGCCGTTACTTTTTCTTATTTCTGATTGAAGAATATTTTTAAGATAGCTTTGGTTTTATGTCATAAGAACAGCACGGGAGAATTAATTGATAGTATAATATTAGGCAAACTAGCAGTCAATATATATCTACTGCAATTCAATATATAATATTTGGATATTTTCGGTTTTGATAGATGACATTGAGATAATCATATAATATATACGTAAACTTTTTAGTTAAATATTTTTTTTTTCATATTTATATGTGTATATAATGACTAGGATATTGATCATTATATAGATATATACAGATATATTAATGACTATATCATATATGTATAATCATATTATGCTCTATAATAATTATAAGTTAGATATATGTATGTTCTAGAAACGGATGGAGTTGTGCATAGATATTTTTAATATATTATGTCAATTAGTCAACAATCAAAAAGACGAAAATTAGTAAATTTCTTTTTTAATGTAAAAAAGAGCATATTTTATAATGTATTCGAAGTTATTTAGTAATAAACATTCTCCACCGGTGCATATCACATTTTTAAATTGAGTTAATTGCATATAAATATATCGACCATACCACAAGTTTGATTTTTACTTAATCTATTTTTTAAGGTCAAATGTACATGAATTTTTATTTTATTTTTAATTTAACATAAGCTCAAATTTCGTTATCTAATAATTCAAATTTTGTTAGCCAATAACTCAAAATTTTAGAGTCCAATGAATATATCGAAAAAGTCTCGATTTTAGCTTTCTAATGATAATCATAGTGTTGGGTTTTGATTATTGAAAGTGGTTGGAAAATGACTTGAATATTACTAAGACAAAACTATATATATTTTTTGGTGGAATTTAAACTATATACTATGTATCAATAAAAAATATTATTGAGAGTTTGTAAATATACTTTTGAATGTCCATCGAGTTTCAAAAATTTGAGTTATTGATCAACAACACTTTTTTTTTAACTTAATAATTATATAAATAATATAAAAAATGTGTAATTTGAAATAGAACAGTTGTATATATATGATGTACCGTTATATGCAATATACATTAAATTTAATTGAAATCAATGCGTGAGCAATTTTTTTAAGGTACACAAATATTTTGAATTTGTTTATTTTAATTATATTACTCCCCTTCCCTCTAGTATCAAATATATCATCTTTATACAATAAGACACCTCAAATATATTATTTTATACTAAATTTATATATTTATACAACTAAAATTTTGCATAATAAAAATTTACTCACAAAAAGATGATATTATTATTGTTATTATATAATATAATTGAAAAAATCTATCCAATTTTGATAATAAAATATAAAATAATTAATAAGATATACTCTCTTAACAAATTGAAGATTCGAATGATAAAAAATATTAATATACACATATTTTTCGTACATTTGACGGATAGAAATCTAGGTTATTCGATGTGGAGGCATTAGCAAAACCGACTCCAAACATTAGATTAGAGTGGATTTGTTCGACTAGACGACTCCAGCTGTAAAACCCCATTAAAGAAAAGGACAGAAAGAGAAGAAAAACACCCTCATTCACGTACAGGCGCATCCAACCGTTGAATTATCTCCACCTATTCATATCTGAACCGTAGATCATCTCACACCCTGAGATAAATACCCCTGCTGCTCCGCGCCAGAGTCCAGAGGTGCACTGTGCACATTCATTGTCTTCTCCAAGCCGCTCAAATCATTGTTTCTCCTCCTTCCTTTTGCATCTTTATTTTGTAGGTTATGATCGTGAATTCATCTTCGATCTAGTTATGGATATTCATCGTTTGTTGCATCTTTATGTTGTAGGTTTCGATCGTGAGTTCATCTTCGATCTAGTTATGGATATTCATCGTTTGGCTTTCCCCCCTGATCTTCTGCTGCTTGCTTTTCTACTCGGCTGAACTTCTGCTAATTCGCCGCCGCGGCTACCAGTTGATAAAGATTGGATTATTTTGCAGCTGATCCGACCGTTTAAATTTCCGTTTCTGTTCTCTTGCATAGATGAAGCTCGGATAGATCTGTTTCAGTAATAAGCTGATTCGGTGCAATTCATTCGTAGATCTGCGCATGGTATGTCCTTTTGTTTGTTATGATTTCTCCTTCTATTTGATTCTGATTTCGTTGCTTTTGGTTACTTCTGTTTAGTAGTTGTTTGCCCTTCTATGTCTCAAGATTTTCCCATTTTCTGTGATTCAGTTGTCTGTTTCTTATAACTTTTGTCTAATACCTCGAAGTTTGACCAATACATTCTTTCATATGATGTGTTTCTTTGTAGGTTTTGATCTCATCCATGCTCAGGCCACGAGTGACTTTCCAGATCTGAAGATCTCTTGGTTGCTATTCATCGTCTCAAAATCTGGTAAAACTTTATTGGTTAAACAACAAAAAGGGTTCACCGTTGTGCAATGAAATTGTTGGTAGTATTGTCGTCGTATGTAAAAAAAAGGAAGTGTGTAGTGATATGTGAGACATTGAGAAAAGGAGTGTGATGTGAGCTGATCGACCTTTACCATGTTGGGTGTGCTCGCATGGTAGGTCACCACATAATAAAGCTCGTTACCTTTTTTGAGGGGAGATGGTATGGTGATTTTTCCAGCTCTCCCCTCTTGTGTGCGGTGTCTTTGGTTCGTTTTTGTTTTTCCTTATTCCTACCGCCAACATCTAGTTCACACACAGCACTTCAGCAAAAAACAGTTTGGTTTTTGAATGGCCACTTTTCGAGCCATACATTCAAGACCAAAACATGACTTTAATCGACGCATATGAACTTCATAGAGGGCTGGGGTCCTGTGGACAAGGAACTCACATAAGGTACAAGGAACTCACCTAAGGTACAAGTTAGCACTCTATGACATCTCTATTTAATAATATTCCACTAATCCCTTCTTTAATTTATCCAGTAATTCGGTAAAATTCTTGTTAAATTACCAGCAGAGATGTTTTATCTCGATTTTTCAAACACTTAAGGTACAGACAGGCACTCTCTGAAAATCTCTTTGTTATTAATATTCCATTAATCTTTTGTTCAAGTTATCCAGTATGTTATTCTTCAATAGCATTGCTAATTTCCATGAATTGGAGTCTGAAAAATTATTCAATCAGATTTAACCGAGTCTATGACCTATGTAGAATCTTAACTGCTGAAGCTTCGCATATGAGAAATCATAACACTCTCATGCACCACAAGGTCGACAACAATAAGCACAGCACTCACATGATAGCACCACAGGCTCATGCCTGGTGCACAGTACCTTCTGGCACTCTATATCTTTCCATTTAACATTCTTCATATTGTCTGGAAATATCTATTTTTGTTTCACAGTATATCACTCATTGTCAGTGCTGGAAAGATCTTTCTCTTTCTCACAATGCATCACTTAATTGTCAAATGCTATATCCCGTCTAATAACTCTTACAATCGGTTTTTTGGTTATGTACAAGATAATACGTGTTGAAAAGAGCTTTTGGCTGCGTTAAGCTATTACTTTTCTCTATTCTATTATGTTAGTGGTTGTAGCTTGATCTGTTGGTTTACCTCTGTAGTTTTCTATTTTTATAGAGCATGTTGCTGTGAGTTAATGTATATATTTGTTCAAGAGAAAGCCTTGTGTAATGAAGGCATGGTTGTGTAGTTTTGTAATGTGTTAGCTACCTGGTTGTGAACCATATTGCTTTTAAGGTTTTGCTGCAGCCTTTTAGAGATAGTGATGCTGATGAAGTTAAAAGAGATTACATATTCTTCCCCAAGCAAGATTATCGAAGGTGGGCTACTGATGCTGAACTGTCTTTGCTATTGTTGAAGCTTGGCCAATGCAGGCTGTGGACTTGTGCTACGGTGTAGCTGCTTAGTGTGCTTCTGCTACAGAGCTGTTGCCTTACTATTATCAAAGGTGACTGACTGGTCATGTGTTCAAGATTGTGAAAATGCCCCGCCCCTTGACTGAACGGTGTGTGTTCCAGATTATGAGTTCTCTAGATGCTGAAGATTTTACTCCGTCGATATTTGAACTAGGTTGTGATGTTATTCAGAAACTTAAGTCTTAATTGAGTTCTTAACTTAGCCTCGTGAGGCCTTTCGGCTGAACTGCTTCCCTAAATCTGTTCCAAGTTTTCCTCTTTTTGACTAGCTGCGAATCTAATGTTTCTGGGCAATTCTGCTTCCCGAAACGCACTTCAGTTGGAAACATGTTAGATCGAACATATCTAACTGATGATGATGATACCTGCTGGGCTGGAGTTATCATGATTTGAGGGAATACTGCAAAGCTCTTGGTGGTATCTCCCCGTTGGTATTTTGTTAAACGAATTCAGTATTTTTTTTATTCATCTTTTTGCCATCTTTGCTTATTTTAATGCTAGCTGTAGTTTTTTTTTTTTTTTTATATGGTTTTGTATTAAAGTTATTATTTTCAAGTATTTGATGTTCGATTGTGTAAGCCATATAATCTTTGCAAATTGGCTGGGTATTCAAGGTTTGACGTATGAAGTGAAAAAAGGTTAAGCTCCATATCTGGGAGTATTTAAGAATTCAAGGGTAAGTTGATCCATGAGAGTGATGTCAAGTTTTTATTGAGTTTATTATGATTTATGGATCCATGAGCTCAAAATGGTAGAGCGCTCAATGAAAGCCCATTGGGGTGCGTTGTGAGGATGGTGGTTCAATTCCACCTGGATCCCTAACTATCCATTTTTTATTGCTTTTGTCTTTTTGAAACCCTCTTTTGACTCTGAAATATTCTATAATTTTTCCAAAGAAAAATTTGGAGCTCCACGCTTGAAAGATTTTTATTTAATATATTCGTCAATTCATAAGGTACTTTGTTTTCTTTTTAATTCACTTAAGTTTATAAATAGTAATTTTCAGTCAATTTTATTAACACAGAATTTGCTAAAGTAATACATGCGCATATGTTCACGTAATATAATTTAAAGGTTGTTATAATATAACGTCCAGTTTCTAACTTTCTATGAACTCTTAACTGGTCCTTGTATCATTTATTTTTCGAATATAGTTCAGTTGCAAGTATTGAGGAATTTCTCTTTAAAAAATTTAGTTATTTACTTTAGTTTTATTTTATGCACCATAATCAAGATTATCTTAAGACAACTTGGGGATTTACATATAAGAACACAAACGGAAACCTCATAAAAACCTCGATTAGGTTCTTTAAATGCGATGAAAATATGGTTCTGGTATGATAAAAACTAGAGCAAAAGAAATCAGAGAAATTGAATCGGGTCAATATCGGAATCGGGAGAAAGATCGAGGGGTTAAAGAAATGGATTGAATCGAGTCGAATACCATCACTTAATTTATACTGATATACCTCAACGAAAGTAGTATTTCTCAACAGAGAAATCAAGTGATTTACAGATATACAAGTGTGTAAAAAGTCACCAATCTCTTCATATAAACATCAAATTTCATCACAACAATCCCACCACAAACAAAATATTTACAGTCTTCAAATATCATTTCTTTTCTTACTTTTTGTATTTTCAGTAACCCAGTCAAAGAAAAATGAAAAAAAAAAACAAAAACAAACCAAGTTACTCTCAACTTCAAAATGCACACACTAATGGTAGCAGCTCTTCTACATTGCGATGAGACAGAGACGATGGTGTTACCCGTCTATATAAGCCGCCTCTTGAAGGTCCGGGCAGTGGTCTGGTAAGTACGAACCAGCAACCTGACCCCAAGGCACACCCCAAGTCCAATTCCTACACCCACTCGCACCCCTGCATTGAACCACGATAGCTCTCCATCTTCACCTTCAATATATTCGGTCCGTCTCCAGTATAAGTCGTATACTTGGTCGCTCTCTGGTTTAAATTGGTTGTATTCTGCCAGCTGAAAAGGGCAAACAGGAACTCTCTCATTAGAATTTTAATTGTATGAAAACACTATTGGTATCAAAAAAGAAAAGAACAGCATATTTTAGCAGCCAAAATACATGTTTGGAAATCAAAATTACCACTATTTATTTATATTAGGTTGCTAAAACATTTTCTTACATCCCCAGATACGTAGCATCTCCATTTATGATAAATAATTTTTTCAGAAAGCATTAAAAGTGGGCACAAGTTGCTACCTATCCTGCAAAGAAGATTGGTCTTCAGAAGTTTCAAATGCAAAAAGAGACACGATGGGCCCAGAATTGAAGTCGATCTACCTAGTATAAAGGACCATGCATGTGTGTTTTTAGCAGCAAATGGAATTATAAGAGACAGCAGAAAAGGTGTCAAACCCTATCTCTTTAATATATGTGCCTGCCCATACCTAATATATGTTGAGGATAAGATTCTACTGCTAGATTATATTCAGTCCCAACGAAAATGGGCTTTTCGTCACAACTGAAACATGTTACACCAAAGGAGGCAGGCAAACAGCCATAATGGAGGATAAGATTAACCAAAACCAAGTGCATCCCATTCTCGAATAAATTATTCTAGGCAGTTTTAAAACTAGTCCCTAGAAACTAAGTAGATTAAGATGAGATTTAATCTGGTCCGATAGCTTCTAAAGATATAATACGCAACCACAAAACTGTCATTACTTTGTTTTCTTTCCTTTTGATTGTATCCACGATAAGTAGTTTAAAATCAACATGAAAGGCATACTCATTCAACCAGAGGTAATCAAAGCTGTCTACTAGTTCTTGTGATCCAAGAAGGCATGTATGTCCAATTAACGACCCAGAGAAATGCCTCAAGCAAAACACTATGCCAGCCAAATTCAGCTCTGCGTATTAGTCTATATTTTTAGCATATACATGCAATAGACATCATGAAAAAGAAATTCTAGATTTAAATACATATGACTTTAGCTAATTGGATACGAACTAATACGGAAAGTGCAGTTAGTATAAGACTAAGCTGGTTCAACATATCAGAGGATGAACATAAGATACGTTGCAATAGGTCGGAACAAGACAAGAAACTCAAATTTATTACCTGCAGATCATGCCCAGATGCAAGATTTTCATGAGATTCAGAAGCATCACACTCTGGGATTGAATGTAGGACGCCATTTCTGTGTTTCTTTCGTTGATTAAGCTGCACGCTCTTGGCTAATATGACCGGGGTTCCAGAGGAGATACCTGCCACGTAAACTTCAATTGATGGAGATGAAGATTCAGAACCCTTTATTTGCTTCCCTTTGAGAAATCCAGTGCCAGCACTAATCACAGATTCACAATTCATACACCACTTCATAGCTGCATTCATCGAATCCCTAACACATCCATTCCTAGTTGACATTTCCAAAACTCCGGAGATTACAAGATCCTCCTTATCAAAAACCTCGAATTTTACACTCCCTGTAAACCTTATACTATCTGTACAGACAAATGTGGCTTCTTCTGATTTCTTATCAACCCTGTCGCGTCTAAGAATACATGAGAAACCTTGTGATTCCATCGAGCATCTTGTTCCGTTCAGTTCAAGGACAGTGTCCGGGGAAGCGGGGATGTGGTTGAGGGTTAGGCATTCCGGTGTGGCATCATCAACCAAGAAATTGCTGATCCTAACATAGAACACTCTTGCATCGAACCAATGCAACGAAAACCGGCCAGATTGGTAGTAAGGATGCCTGATAATCTGTAGGCCTTGATCACTCACATTACCATTTCTATGAAATTCATGAGAACTCTCCATCCTCTATCACTCACTTAACTTTCACCACATTCCGTTACAGCATTGATGAACTTGGATGAATGAGCTGAGGAACCCTAATCTAAACAAATGTAGCAAATCAAATTAATGCATAATGAATAAAACTAAATGGATTGAATAAGATAGTAATAAGGCTATCAATTCAATTGTTCCTAAACATCTCTGATTGAAAAGGAATTATATATGAAACCACATAATGAACACTGACTAATTCCCTAAATCCACACCTATGACTACTTCGTCTATGTGAGAAATTCTTGCAAAGATTTACATCTGTAAGAGAAAAATGAGCTGATGTAACCAAATTGTAATGAAATAGAATATTACCCCAAAAATGAGATGATGTAACCATTCAAAAACTAATTCTTTCAAAAGAAATTCAAATGATAAGATTCAAGCGCTGAAAAATAGAACTGAATTGCATCAACTAATTTTTCCACAGCGAGATTCAAGACAATACTTTTAATGGAACGGGAAAGAACATAGAGTGAGAAGAAAGTTGAAGTTTCTACGAATAGTATATTATCCATTGTACCATTGACAAATAGTACCTCAAACTCTTTACATAAATGTGGAATATGAACAAACAAAGTGACCTACTCTGACCTAATAGAGAGAGAAAGAGAGAGAGGAGAGAGAGGTTACACATGGCACAGAATCCAGCCATCCAACTCACAGAACTCAGAAAAGAAAAGGACAAAAATCACTTAAAAAAAGAAAATGAAAGGCCAGAAATTTTGAAACTGATGACAGCAGCTTACCAATTCAAATTCTGGCCCTCTTCAATCATACATATAAAGAATTTCTGGGCTGATGGGAAATCACAAAGTTTATGAGCTCTCAAATCGCTTTCCTGCTGCAAGATGGGACCTTTTATTCTCCTCTAGTTTTTTGTGTGGACGAAAATCAAATATTCAATCAGAACAAGTATAGCCTTCGATTTTTATATACTTGATTTTCTTGATGTCACGCTTCAATGAGGAGTAGGCAGAGTTGAAGAAAGATCCTAGGCTTGGACGGACCTGAGAAGTTTCATACTATTAGCAGAGCACTAAAATATCTACAAATATTTTATTTGATGTTTTTGCCGAGTCCAATTAAGAGTAGATTAAATTGATATATGCATTTTTAAGTTAATTGGAAAATAGCTAAGTGGAAATGTGGAATGCGTATGTAAATAAAATACATGCCAGAGAATATATTATTTGTTGGTGAGAACTGAGAAGTACTAGTGAAGATGAAGATGGAGATGGAGATGGAGATGAGAGATGGGGGATTAATCCAGTCGATCTTATCCGGAAGATTTGCAGTGTACGTGGTCGGCGCCTTACATTATACTGAAAGTGCTGTTTAAGGATTTAGCTTAAATTTGTTGTGAAAATCGTCTAGTCTTTCTGTGGTCCAAACTCGAAAACATCACGGAATTCTACGATCCTAATGGTAATGGCCTTACATTTTCTACTTCGATATTATTTAGTATACAAGTATAAATTTATAATCTTAAAAAGAAAAAACTGAAAGAACACCGACATTGATATATTGACTGTTATAAAAAGGATTTATATAAATAAAATCCCCAGTTATCGTTTAAAAAATTATAAATAAACACAAAGTATGTTGATTTGTTGCATTTCGGATCACACTCAATTAAAGAAATAGCTGCTTAAAGAAATCTAAATACAACTTTTGCCAATTACAAAAAAGCCACGTCATAATATAGAAAGCACAATCAAATAGGTGATGGAAAAAGTTAATTTGATACAATATATAAATTTCTTTAAGCAAATATTTTGATATATTTTTGGATGTATTGTGCTACTATATATCAAGTATTACAAAGAAATGGCAGAGTTATTTGACCTCTAAAATCAGCAGTGAATCTGCTATCCCACATAATCACGAATATTCGTTTATCAAGAACTTGTTTAATTGATTAAAAACTAAACATAGACAAGCCTGCTATCCGAAGACTAACCTTCTTTCGGTAGGAGATTTTTCATACAAATTAATTTCCCATTGTGATTTAGGAAATCAGAACTGATTTGAATTCCAGAAGAACAAGACATAGTTTACACTTGCGAAAAATGGAATTTTCTTCAAAATATATAATTCATCAAAGATTTTGAAATCAATTACTTCAACTTCTGTTTTTACCGTGACATTTCACGTCCCAATTCCATTCATCCTCATTCATTATGAGGTTTCCCAAAATCTATCTCAAAGGTTAAAAAAAGAAAAAAAGACTGAGTTCCCAAAATGAAGTTAAAATCAATAATGCAATAATCTATTCATTGTTAATGTACATTTAGTATTTATAATCCATCGATAGTTGCTAGGATATGCACCTTACCAAGTGTAACTTAAATTAAGGGATGCACATGAACTAACGTTTGAAATATCACATAAATATCATGGACGGAGTTTTTTGCAGCAAAAAAACTATACAATGCACGGTGCAAAATAATATGCACATCTTAGTTGGTAAAACGTTTCTCCTCCAACTAATAGATAGAAATTTAGAGTTTGATCTAAATTGAAAAAAAAAGACCACTTTGAGTTGAAAATTGTCACTTAAACTAGTTTAATATGTGATTCAACCCTCCCCTCAACATAACAAACAAATTATTAAATATTAAATACCTATATATGTAACATGTACTAATTTTTTTTTTGGAAATTTTTTAGAGACCCATGGCCGCCTCCCAGCCCCATTACTGCGTCTCTACATATAATAATTGTGAGAGTATGATAAATACTCTAAGTATTTATCATTATGTAGAAGTTTGTTACGTAATTGAAAGGAAGAGAGTGTATTGATTTTCTAGAAGTGACGGAACAATAGATTTAAAGAATTCTAGCGAGATTAGGAATCCTATGCAAAATAGGATTGTTACCAGAAAATGAAGACTCTGCGATTTACGAAGTTTTACCGTTATAGAGTTTTTCCTATTTCGAATATGATTAGTAGTTAATTAGTCTATTACAACTAGACTTCAACTGAATAATATTGAGTTAGAGCATGACCGAGTCCTAATAGAGTTAGGATAACTCTCGCACTATGTAATGAGGTCTTGCAATTAGACCAAGATACACACGTAAGAGAAATCTTATTTCACAATCCTGCTCACAGTTTCGTAAGAATGTGTCAAATATCAAATTGGCTATGACATGTTGGATATTTTAGTATAATTGAGTTAACTGAATTGATCAATATCGTCATAATAATACATCATATAAGTTTGGAGGTGTGTAGTGCACGCTTATATGAATTTATTATGATCTTAGGGGCGAAGCCCCTAAGGGACGGGGGTTCGGGGGCAGCGCCCCCGGTAGCGGGGTCCAAGGGGCGGCAGCCCCTTGCAGGGTCAAAGGGGCAGAGCCCCTGGCGAATCGTGGATTCCAGAGGGACTCACCCGGCCGGGTGAGAATGTGGCATGTGTCCACCCGGCCGAGTCCAACACGACGTGGATTCCAGAGGGACTCACCCGCCCGGGTTAGAAGGTGGCATGTCTCCACCCGGCCGAGTCCAAAACGAAATGTTTTTTAGAGAGTCACACCCAGCCGGGTGTGTCTCCGGCGGAGTGTCACCCGGCCAGATGCATGGGCAGTTTGGACAGTTTTATTCCGTTTTTGGTATCTTTTTAAGAGTATTGTGGTTCATTTTTCTCAACATACAACAACATACTTATCTTCTAAGAACTCTGAACTTTATCCGATGAAATAATTGGGTAGAACCGACCAATTGATTTGATCTGAAAGTGTTTACACAACTTTCAGAGATCCTGATTTTGTTCGTTTTTTGTTAATCTCCCCAACATGACATTCTCGTTCAAGGTTCATCAATCAAAGTAGTCGGGTATTTTCTACTATTTATTGAAGCATTGTTGATGTAATCAGGACTATGTGGTAAGCTTACATGTTCATGTCTCTAAGTTATATGTGGTGCACAACATTTTATCATTAGTGGAGATTTGGAAAGTTATAGGCACAGTAAGAGTACATCTTATTGTATAAGTCATTTTTAACTTAATTCCAATTATTAAAGTGTTTCGTCTGGGCGTGGTCCTCCAAATATAGGTGAATGAACAACGAACTGGATAAACTATATAGCGTGTTATTGTATGGTTTATTTATTGTTGTATTGTTACTTTTTGTGGTGTGTGTGACACCTGGTATGCTTAGTTTACGTATTGCATAAAGAGTTTAGTAATTAAAATAATGATACGTTTGAAGCAAATAAATTAAACGTAACATATTGTTTCTATATAATTATATGTTAGTTAAATATTATATACAATATTAAAAATATGTATTTCATGGGAGAAATTCTAGTTCATTTTAAACTCTAGTAGTATCACTTAGTAATTATTCGTAAAAGAGATAGGATATGTATGTTCTCAACTTCAAACGCGCGCGCGCGCACATATATAGGCATTTCAATTCATCCTCGTATAAGTATAAATCGAAATAAAAACGTTCCAAGCTTTGGTCGAATTAAACAAGTAGAAAAACATCTTGAGAAAAGTTGATTAATTTAGCTGAACATTGCATATTCCATTTCAGTCTCCTCCACCACCACGGTACCCCATAAAGTAATCCTTCATTTGTGGCAGCTCCAAATAGTTTCCGCCATCCACAGCGGGCGGCTACGGCACATAACCATCCACCGCGGCCAGTGGCGGTGGCAAGCGAGCCATTTGAGCCGGCGGCTGGTGTATCGCGGGGCGCAGCGGCTAGTACTCTTGGGCAAGGTGTTTGTTTATGAAAACAGTGAGGGGATCCACGTAGTTGCGGAAGCCGAGCGCCTCCATGGCGGCGACGACGTCGTTGGGGGTGACCGTGCGGCGTTACTCGCGGTGGCAGCTCTCATTGGCTTCAATAGTCTCCTTGGCGTCGTCGGCGACCTTTGTGTGGTCGGGGAGGACGCGGCGCATGATGCGCATCAGGGTGGCCATGGGCATGTATTGATCGGGATCACGCTTCATATCTGCAACTGTATTCGACTAGCCTTAGTTTGTTTCATAGATTCACTTTCAATTAACACAAACAAAATGCTTATAATTAAAATGTTAATCCATTGTACACATATAACTAACGTTTTCCTTTTTTGTGATGTTCGATTGGACTTGTCTCTCATAATTAGATTCATTATATTTTAATGGGCAAATTGCCGGAAAAACCACAAAGTTTGGTCAAATTCTGGTCAATCCCACAAGTTTCAAAATCAGTCGATTATATCATAACTTTAACAATTTTCGCAATTGTCCCATGGCAAAATATTCCGTTGGCCTACGTGTATGAAATTGTTGTTGTGTCGCATACGTATTCTAAATTGATGATGTGGCAAACTAGGTGTCGCAGA
>JAYDZE010200430.1:0-21032 GCA_034509125.1 Monilaria moniliformis
CACCACCCCAGCGTAAGTCAATATCCATTGTGATTTGACCTTCTTTAAGACTCTGAACTCGAATCCCTGCAAGGCTTCAATCACGCACACAATGAGATTGGATCAAACACATGCAAATTCATAGTAAGAAGCCTGAAATCCAGATAAACAGCAAACAATCTAAAACATTATCAAGCACAACCAATATTCAATATCAGGAAAAGTATCCAGAGAACAATTTAGAATTTCAGTATATGGAGTATGGAAGGTTATGAACTATTCTTAAGTTGTTCTGAAAAGAACTTTTCATCGTAAAAGTGAGGACAATAGAATCAACAGACATGGTATATGTCTCTATATATAAGCAGTTGCGTAAGTTTCAGCTTGATATAGGTATAACATAAGAAGCGTTCACAGAAATAAAGGAATCTCTAAGACTCCACAACTAAGAGATGCTTATGAAGTTCAATAGGGTACACCTTAATCATCACACTAAGTACATTATCAGAACCTATTGCATCAAATAATACTGATAGCAATACCAACCAGTAAAGAATGTAATGAAGCCAAATGAGAAAAAACGATATTATCATAGCACTAGTGAAACATCGGCCAACATAAGTTTCAGAAAAGAACCATAGTTGCAAACACTTTGGATGATACCATAAAACAAGAATGAAAGAAGTAAGTCGAGAAAATGCATTAATATATATGAAGCTACTTCTGCAACCTTCAATCTTGGGAGCCACAGTTCCAAGGGAAAATTTGCTAAATTTCAAAGAAGTGATCCCAGGAGGACGATATTCTTCCAATAATGGTTCCACAGATTCTTTTATGACAGCCTCTGCTGCCTGAAATAGCAAACATTAAACAATTTAGCAATTTGAACTCACTTACTCTAATTGGAAGCATATCAGAAAACATAAATAGTTACCCTTCAATAATCAACTCAAATATTACATTACGGATAGAAAAACATAAAAACATGTGAACCCTAACAAATTTTTGATTGAAGAATTACAAAAAATATAATTCAAACCAACCAATAGACAGTTTTAACATGCAATGAAAATCCCATGAATGTCCTTGTCCATTCAATATTTATATATGACCACCATTCCCCTCAACTCTTCAAGCTTGCACTGCACTCTTCATGCTTCAGCCTTTCCATCTCTGCTATGCACTTGATATTTTATTTCTAAGACGTTTCTGAATGAGGGTTAAATGACTTTCAATTATCATTTGAAGAAACCAGTGGAAGGTGCATATAACTATCATTTCCACTGTATGAATCTTGGCGTGTACTTATGCAAGGAAGAATTATTAATCTTCCTGACATTGTAAATGCTTAGCATCTTTTGAACTACTATATAGCATGGAGATGAGGTTTTTATGCAGCTTAATGCAAAACCAGTTCAGAGTACGAACAATATTCAGATATGTGGTGCCTCAGATATGTCATAGACTCATAAAGAGAAGCCTCTTGGCAAGATTTAAGGTCCTACTTCAGGCAAATAATGAAATATTTAAAGCTTCTGTGTCAAGCTTAGAAGCAGGATGAGGCAGGTTAATAAATAAGTAACATCAAATGAATTACACCAAGTTAAAAGTCAAAAAAAAAAAAAAAAAAAAAGAGAGAGAAGAAGAAGCTTACATCTGCAACAAATGGCCACAACTTGTTTAGCTGTTTATTTAGCCATTTCACCTGAAAGAAGTGAGCCGAGCAACAAAAAGTTAACAACAATGATAAATAGGATCATGAAGGAGAAGAATGGAAGCATGTGTTCACATAAGCTTGTTTTATAAACAGAAAATTGTAAACCTTCATTGAGGAGAAAAGAGCAATTCTTCAAGACAATCCTAAAATTTGATTAGAGCAAGAGAATACATAGTCCTAAAGCTCTCATAGTACAAAAGGATAAAGGTCTATTGGATGATGCACCTCTACTGTTCACAACATTTTTGTCACTTACCCAGAGCATAAATTTAATGGTAAATTGAACGGACACCTCCAAAAGGGCTGCCGCAGTTGAGGTCAAAAGTTTAAATAAGGCGAGGATTCTTAGCCTCAGAAGAAAATTGAGTGGTGGAGCAAGATAAGGGGTTGAACCACCCTAAAACTCTTACTTTCTTTTCCAAACTCCATGTCGAGTATACAGAGAAGTTCTTACCATCCTGGAACTATAGATGAGTTTAACAGTGACCTAACTTTTGGAAAGAGGTAACGGATTGCAGAGGCCTGTTCGATTCTCTATTAGCTACCACTGAGTGTGTGTATTGGGGGATTTGGGGGGGGGGGGAGGGGGTGAGGGTGTTTTCTAACTTATAACTTTCACTTGTTTTAAAACTAACGAACACATCTACCAACTTAACCCATACTCAAAAAAGCAAGTCTTTCTAGAATCACATGGAAAACTAAATATCCAGAAGGAAGTAACTAGGTTATACAACACACCCTAAAACAATCATCATCAATTCAGGTTTAGGAGTCGAAGCCAGTAGCTTTAAAAAAGGAACATAGAGTATCAAATACAGATTATATTGAAATTAAAAGGAAATTAAAGACTAGCTACAATTCTAACACCACAATAACGAAAGGGTATCAACTCAGGCATGGATGAATTAATATCACCAACGATATCTAAACCCAACGCATTCTGCCAACAATTGAATCCAGCTAAACGAGAATAGCATAACCTGCTCGTAAACAGGAAAAGATATCCACTCTGGGCAGTTCTCCCCACATATTTTCTTCATATCGTCCCTGTTCAGTGAGCTTAGTAGTTTGATATCTACTGCCTGTTGGATAATAGAAGAATAAAAATTCAAATTACTGATAAACCTTGAGGAAATTTCATCTAACTAACCGACAGTGACGGAAAGAAAGCCCAAAACATCAAGGCCGATTTTTCCGCAATATTATACAAAATCAAATGCAACAGCTGAATAACAACCTAAACCGATAATTTCCAAGTCCGCATAATTTCAACATCAATTCCAGTAGAGGATTTCAACGAACACACACACAACACACAGTTTAATGGAAATACAAGAAACAACTGATAAACCTTAGCAACACGCTTCCTGCTCCGATGCCCCATCATGTATTTCCAGCCCGCCATCAACGCGATCCCAAACACCATCCCCATCACCATTCCCGATACCAGCCCCATCTTCCTCTCACTTCTTTCGCAAGTAATGACCTAATTCCTAATCCCCCCTTCCCCAAACAAAAAAAAAAACGTAGAAGATTTTGGAATTTTACGTAACAGGTATTCGACCGACTACTTTTAACGACTGAAGCTAATGTTTACTGTTTTACTGTTACTAATCTGAATATTTGCAAATTATACTATATATTCATTCATTGATTCCAATGAACAGCAAGAAATCCTTAATTATTTCATGCAGTCGATATCGAAAAGAGTGTGATTTGCGAAATGGGTAACATCTACGAGATCGGAATTTCTGATTGAAAAGAGCAAACAGAGAGAGTGCTCTGCGGCTCTGCCTGTGGGGGGAAATGTGAATTTTTATTTTATTTTTTTCAAAAAAAAGCGATAATATCTGAGGGGGTGATTGTTGTATGCATCGGTGTAATAAAGAGGGTAGCTGAGAGTCTTGCAAGTCAATTCTCTCTCGTCTTCTTGCCCTTTTGTTTTATTTTCTCACACTTGTCAATGTTGTCATTCCAATTTTATTGTACGTTTCTATCAAGGGTTAATGACTACTTACCAGGGATGGACAAAATATATCATTCTCTTAAAAATAAAATATTTTTATTCTCTTTCATAAAAGTATTAATTTTCTATGCCATTTTGATTGAAGAGACAATTTCAAATATAGTCTCTGGAAAAGTTTGCATATTTGCGGATTTTTAAGATGAATTTGCACATTTCAAATATCTAAAAATGAGGGATAATATCATTGAGGTCCTTTTACATTTTTTGACTCTTAATTTTTTTTTACCAAAAACATCTGTGAAGCATTAAAGGATGTAATTGTACAATTACAAAATGACTTTTTCTTGACTGACACTCTTAAATCTGCATGTTGACAGAACTTTTTCAGATTTTTGTTGATTTAATGTAAATGTTGCAGACATTTTTAATACTATCTCTCTGTCTTCAAATACAAAATTAAAATCATTCATCTTCTTCATTCCTCTTCTTGACAAACGGCAAATATATTTCAGTAAATGTTCCCCATCTTTTTTATATTTACTACTGATTGGAGGAGGAAAAATAAATGTTGACAAATACAAACAATTCTTCAAGTCGAGGTAATGGATGCACGTGGTTAAGATACGAGTACGAGAGATGTGGATGTGGTGAAAGGGCGTCTCAGAAAATAGTGACTGATTCGAGGAGGGAATCTTATGGGATGTTATATTTTGTGTGTGAGAAGAAATGTAGGGATGGTGACTGCCGTTTCTTTAGGTGGTGTTATCCGAAGTCGAGAGATTGGGCGAGGCAGAGCCGACGCGAATTCTCCGAAGATGAGGCTCGTGAAGGTCCGAAGGATGTATTTTCTATGGTCGTTGCTTGTTTCGCTTTACTTTTGGCCTTTTTGGCATTCTTTTTAAGTTTAATTAAGTAGTGGAAATTTCAATTTGTAAGTATTTTGGTGAAAAAAGTTGTTGGTTGATGTAGAAGCCAACATGATTCTAGTGTAATTTGTTGGCATATTTTTGGATAATTAGTTGTTTATTGTTAGTTTATTTTTTTCTATTGAAAATGGAGTTGGTTAATTAGTTGTTGGGAATTATACACGGAATCCAAATATAAATTCTGGAAAATGGAGTTGGTTACTTGTAAATGAATAGGTAAGCAATGGCCAAAAAGAAAGCTTTCTCTCATCTTTCATTTGAAATAAATTCTTAAATACATCCCTAGAGTAATGGATCTTGTTCAATCCAGTCCTCTATTTCCATTTTCCATGACGGGTAATCATTCCATGTTGCTTTCATAGTTGCGTTAGAAACGAGTGTGACATTGTTAGTGCTCATTGAGACCCGAGCACTCATACGTATCTCTGTAGCAGGTGGTTTACTGCCATTGTCCGGCCGCTTCAATCTTGTGTAAATACTCTACAACTTTGCATCTGAAAGCAATGTAAATACTCTACAACTTTGCCTCTGAAAGCTTACCCCTTACACTTCATTCATTTGAAATACCATTCATTTTTAGTTATGTTACAACACTTGTCTAAAGTGATATTATATAGGCAGGTGCCTTTGTTGACATAATTGATGTGGTGCAGGGGTAGGTGTGATATTTAATTCATAATGCAGTGATTAAGATATTGACAATGCGTGGTTAAGGTAGGTGTGATATGCATTCTTAGATTAAAAAACTATTCAATAATATCATTTCTCAAAGGACTAAATAATATCGTCTGGAGCACCTACTACATCTTAAGTAAATCATGTTTAGTAAAAAAAAAAACAATTTGAATTTGATAAAAAAAAAGTTGAATAGTACTGCTTTCTATCATCTTCCATACTTGATCTTTGTTTCCGCGACGACCGTATATTTGGGTTGTGCTCATTTTGCTCCGTCTCTCTGGAACCGTTGTTGGTTCAGGCCGCTTCTTCTACATTATGAAATATAATTTAGCACTATATTACAAATATTTGCTTTTTGAATAATTCATGTTAAAATTGTACCTTTATGTTACGTGATGACTCGGAAGTGGATGTTGTTTCTTGAGGTCAAACCCTTTAATCCTGAGATGACTACATTTCTCGAGGAATCTATTACATTTTAAAATATCATAACAGGTAACTAAAAATTTGCATAATATCATAACATGTACCTAAAAGTTAGCATAATATCATGACATGTACCTATTAGCATAATATCATAACAGGTACCTAAAAGTTAGCGTAATATCATAACAGATACCTAAAGATTGGCATAATATTATAACAGGTACCTAATGATTAGCATAAAATCATAACATGTACCTAAAGGTTACTATAATATCATAACATATACCTAAAGATTGGCATAATTAACTCGACAATAAAAGTTATTCTTAATTTGATTTCTGGCGAAATCTTTATTCTTTTAAGAGCAAACTAAAACTAGGTAGTACATCGCATGTGCATAAAAAATTATTTATACAAAATCTTCAATAAAGTTGTTTTTTAGTGCATCCAGAATTTATATACAGATAATTAATTAACCGGAAAGTATATAATTCTCATTCCCTCATATTATATATTCCAATAGTAACTTTGCCTGCTTTATCAGTATGTGAAAAAAATAAAATAATGGACGAACTTAATAATGAAGTAAGGATTGTTGGCTACTGTGCTCTGTCTCATGTGACATGGAAATCATATTATGTGTCCCAATTATGAATGTCCCACCATTCCTATTGTTTGGATATACAAGTCATCAAAAAATATCTAGAAAAAGAATAAAGAAAACAAATGATTGAGGCTGGCCAATCCTCTCGATAAATAAGCCATATTAATTAATAAAAGCATTTGCATACACATACATGCCACATATTTGTGTTTTATATTTGTAGACGGAAATATGCGGTAGTGGTATATATTACATATAGGTGATCTATATGACCTCATTATTTTTTAAAGGAATAATTGTCATCTAAATCATAATTTTTTGTTGATTTCTGGTCAATTCTATAACTTTTGAAACCAGAACATAAAATCACAACTTTTGACATTTTTTCAATTATCACACATATCAAAATTTCAGTGAAATTGGTTGTGACGTGTCAGCCGGAATTTCCGACGTCGACAAAACATCTATTCTTCATAACGATGTCGTTGAGATATGATTTTATGTTTCAGTTTCAAAAGTTATGGGATTGACCAGAAGTCAACAAAAAGTTATGAAATTGACCAGGAGTCAACGAAAATTTATGATTTAAATGATAATTATCCCTTTTTTAAAAATTGGGATCCTTCGATTTTTGTCTTGTTTAACTGAATTATCGGATTTTGTATCATCTTGTAATTGTACCTTTCATTGAATCTTTGTTTCTTTCCATATATTTTTTTTTGTAATTTATTGCATTATATATTGTAATATTATTGTATCTTTTTTCCTGTTATTATAAGCTGTTTATTCTGTTGGGAATTTATGAGTTCACAACAGATGTTGGATTTAGCCTTCATCAGAATTTTAAATGAAAATTAGTATTTCTCCAAACGAAGATGTTGCGCTATGTAGAAGAAGATTTGTGATTAGCCTCTTCATCAACGGCATATGCTAGACTTTCATACAAATAGAATTTTGAGCTAGCTGGTTAGATCCTGAGTGGTGGAAAATTAATACAGGACCGCGATTAAAAAATAATGTCACAAATTTGCTTAGCTATATAAAAATAACATATTATATCAATTATATATGTATACACACGACATTTTAAGGGTAGCTAAAATAAAAATAGCTTTTAGAATATAAACTATGAATTATTTTCATCCCTTAGATTAAAAAGATTTACGGTAGATTCATCAACTTATTGCATGAATTCATAGTTATGAGTTCAAATTTCATAAATGACAAAAGTTTTAATTTTTAAACTCATACATTTATCCTATAAATTTATACATATTCCAACAACAAATTCATAATCCGTAATTTATAATTTAAAAATAAATTTATAGCTTAACCCTTCCCTATAACTTTAAATACGTTTGTGCAAGTAAAAAGTTAAATATATACAAAAAAAAACTCCAATTAAATTTCCGCCGTCCATCTCATTCGGACACAGAAAAGTTAGGATACCACCAACATCAAAGGGTAATTATTATATTCTAGTTTTCCTCAAAATTTTATATACATAATTAAGGAAATAATGTCTATAATTCAAAAGTGCGACTAGAGGCGTGCTTAGAACTCTCTAAGAACACAGGTTGATATTATTTGGTCGTTTCAAAATAATATTCCAATTACATCACGTTGAAATGAGCAACTTAACTGGTAAAACGCTTCTTTTTCAAACATTATGTTAGGAATTTGAGTTATTTCAAATATGAATTGTGATTAAAAAAATAGTATTCCAACATTACATAATTGCCTTCATATGTATTTTAGCATTTCTTTGAAATTTTGCAGAAATTATTTTGTCACGGAAAAACAAAACCCTAGCCCCCTTACGTTTGCAAGCGATCATAACAGATTCCCATTGCTGACGTTTTTGTGATTGGATGCGACGATTATGGAGATTAGCATATTTGTTCACCTTCAACTTACTAAAAATGTACAAAAGTTGGTCTATATATATATAAAAAAAAAAGTATTAGATGCTGTCTCTAAACGCATTCCCAAAGTGATGCATCATACATCAAAATCAACCGCTTTTCTGTTGATTCTTATTTTTCTTCATCACCACGACGTTAATGGAATTTGAATTAAGAGTTAAACTCACAGGATCTCATATTATTAGTATTTTAAATTAATTTATGCAAATCAAATTATTCATTAAAGAAATATCATCAATTCGACGTACCAAAAATACGATTCTATGTAGTAACACTTTATTATTTCTCACAAATCAGTCATCACTACCAACGTACCAAGATATTGGGTTACGAAAAATCCGCACTTTTTAATACATCAAAGCAGTCGTAATGAGTCACGTATACTCAATGATATCTATATAACTTGAGAAATAATAATCCTCGAGACTTCGTTCTTCACTATCAGCAGAAAAGAGCTTATCTCACTGTGAATTTCATTTCAATGCAATAATTGCACCAGTATCATCTATTAGCTAAGATAAGCGTAACATCAAACTGATAATATAACATTTCACAACAGATTATTCACATTTATTTAGGTTGTGAACTTACTATTTCTAGAAGAAACTGACCAAATGATCTTCTGTGATCTTGGAACAACCAAACAGACAATAATGTAGAAGATGAACTTATTTGCGCATAATATAAACTAAAGGATATAAAGACAAAATAGTGACAAATAACTTTATTCTCACATACAAAAATAATAAAAAATTTATAATATGAAATCACTTTAAAACATGATTTAAGTGTACAAATACTAAGAGATATTTCGTAACAAGGTCAGGCATAAGAGATTATAATAGAGTTGGAGATTTCGTTAAATCAATTATTTCACAATTCGATCTAATGGAGGGCTTTGCAGGTAGAATGATTTACTACAATTTATTAGAAAATGTATTTTATTTACTAGTGGGGGCGTAATCCCCCCTCTCCTCCCTCCTTAGTCGTAGCCACTAGTATCGACACAAAATTCTGTATAATACTTTATTCCAAATCGTGTTTAAATGCAGTATTCTGTACATGGCGAAGCAGCTGTAATCAGTGGTTAAAGTTGAGTGAAATTCTGGAAAAGAAGGCATATAATTTGGATGAGAGATTCTTGCGAAGAAGAATAGCATTTTCAGAGAGCAGTATAAATGAAGGTGGGGGCAAATTGGACGTTGGAGTGGCTGAAAATGTGGAAGGCGGTGTGTGCGATGGTGATCGTGGAGCTGAGCTTGGCTCTCGTAAACATACTACTGAAGAAGGCGATGAACGGAGGGCTGGGCCACGTCATCATCGTCGTCTATAGGCAATCCGTCGCCACCATCTTCTTGATCCCCTTGGCCTTCTTCTGGGAAAGGTTCGGTCACCTAGCTCCATGGAATTGAATGGTCTCTCAAAGATAATGAAATAGCTATTGTTGTTGCAGGAGTAGCTGGAGCAAGCTGACTCTGAGCTTGATCTGTCAAATGTTTCTCTGCGCTCTGCTCGGGTAATTAACAATTTTTTTCCAATCTATTTATAAGGTTTTCTGAATCAATTTGGCTTTGTGGAAATATAGGTTGACACTCACACAGTATCTGTTCTTGGTGGGACTTGATTACACATCAGCAACATTCACTTGTGCTTTCATAAACATAGTTCCAGTCATCACATTTCTCCTCGCAGTGCCACTCAGGTAAAACCTCTCTGCTCCATCAAAATAATTTAAAATTTTGATTGAGGGGGCCGGGCCGGGCTGAAGCTCCCCCTGGCCGGCTTTATGTGGCTATCTGTGTTATGTCGTGTTCTTTTCAATGTCATGCAGGATGGAAAGTGTCGACATAAAGAGAAGCACCGGCAAGGCCAAGGTGGCAGGCACGGTGGTCTGTGTCGTGGGAGCCTTGTTGCTCTCGCTCTACAAGGGCGAGCTGCTCATCAGCCCCAGGCACGCTATTGCAGACGAGCGCCAGGTGGTTGTTAGGGCAAAGAGGTTCGGCCCCGGTGCAGCGTTTCTTGCTACTGGCAGCGTGGCTTGGTCCTCGTGGTTCCTTATGCAGTCGAGGATCGGACAGTACTTCCCACATCGTTACTCGAGCACGTTGATCATGTCGTCGTTTAGCTCTTTCCAGTCTGCGGTGCTGTGTTTCGCCATGGATAAAGATTTTTCCAAGTGGATTGTTCGAGGGGAACTAGACATTCTAACTGTCGTGTTTAGTGTGAGCGTTTTTATGATTGTGTTTGTTTAGAGATTGATATTTTCAGTTTTATAAGTATATGCTAAGTTTGATGGGTGAATCTGTTATTATTGTATTATAGGGAATTGTGGGATCAGGGCTATGTTATGTGGTGATGTCCTGGTGTGTGAAGCGACGTGGTCCGGTTTTCACCGCTGCTTTTAGCCCTTTGATTCAGATTTTTGCTGCTGTTTTGGATGTTTTGGTGCTGCATGAAGATATTTACCTTGGGAGGTAAGGGTGTGTTCGGTAATTCTGTGTTTATGGACGATTGTCACGTGTATCTATCTAGTTATGTTTACGATAATTCATGGGACTTTGGTAAAAAAAAAATTATTTTCCTTGACATGTAACAATCATCCATAGATGCAATAGAAGATGTTGCACAATTGTACATGTAAACCATAGTCCTTCATTATTGATCATATCAGATTATCATAACGCAATATTTCTTATTGCATCTACGATTGAGGTATTGCAAAATTTTACGCATGCTAATAATCTCACAAGTTTTGTATATTAGCGAAATTTGGCACATTTTGAAATTTGGTTATATAATTAATAACAAGTGTTGCACAATACATAATGCAGTATTGGATCCAAGTTGATATTCCGTGACAATTAGCCCATCGATTTTGAAACTTTGTGATCTAAATTGGTTTTGTAGTAGTGACTAATTGAATTCAAATTGTGCAATGATATGAACAGCATCTTGGGATCGGTTGTGGTAGTTGTGGGCATGTATGTTCTTCTGTGGGGCAAAAGCAAAGATCGTCAAGAGGCTTGCGACGCTCTTCCTAAGAGAATAGATGAATCCCCAGCCCAAGAAATTACCAATTAGTCATATTGATTTGACAATTTTGGTAGAACCAATGTATGTTCAACTATTTGAAATAATTCCTTGGAATCCACCGAATTTGGGGAATATGTATTACTCCTACTCCTATACAATATTACATCCAACTGTATTTTTGATTCCTCATTAATGTTTCCAAGTACTTTTTTAATACATTTTTGTGATAATATCCTTTAATTTTCGGATGTTAAACAAAATTTGTTTTTTCAATTTATTTATGACAGAGCAAATAGCAATAGTATAAGATCAATGTACCAAGCGAAACATTGAAGCTCTTAATATTTAAAGTAATGATATTTGATTTCAGTAAAAGAAAGTAAAGAAAATATATAAAAAGCCTTAGCTTAGCCCAAATTGTTGTATATTCTAGCCCTACCCACTTCACAAATATGTTTTCTTGTTTCTTTCCCTTTTTAATTTATGATAACATTTATACCAGATTTCCAATATAAAAAATAAAAAACCTTTATCGTCTTGGAAGAAGCTCTCGATTAGTTTCTTGATTCCAAATATCGTTGGTCACATTTTTAATACATTGATTTTTTTTGTCCGTAAAAGAGGTTTAATTTTGTATTGAAATTTTTGTTTTTACCATATTCTGCTCTATTCCATTTTAAGCTCACAATTATTTGTTAATGACTCCAATTCTGATGTACTTACCGTACGTTGGCAAAATAACATTATAAGTGACGTCATCGAGAACTACGCTCAATAACGACTTTCTCTTGGCCAATTTTCGGTAATTTTGAAGTCATCCGTCAAAGTAAAACTGTTTGAAATTAAATTAAGGACCTATTGTCATTTAAATCACAAAGTTGTGCTGTTTTTTGTCAGTTTCATATAGTTTGAAATTTGAATTTAAAATTAAAAAAAAATCGCAATTGTCTTATCCGCATAAATTTCTGTGAAATCGAAGGTGATGTGACAGCCAAAATTTTCTATACAGACAAAACGTCTAGTAACAAAATGATGTCGTTTGTTAATGATCAAAACGACGTCATTCCAATAAAATAAGTTTTTTCTTTTTTTCTTTTTTCTTTTCTTTTCTTTACAAAACCCTACCCCAATGCTGATGCAGGCACTTACCGCGCAGTCTTCTTCTTTTGTGTCCTGCCGTGCTTCCTTTCTCCCATTCCGCAATGTGAGTTTCCCTCTTGTTGTCTCAAGACTATCAACTTGTAGGATAATTGAATTTCGAATCCAAGCTTCATCTTCGTATTCTTCCCAATCCCCAAAGATCGAGAAGGATATCCTTGCCGCCGAAAGGCCTACCACTTTCCTTCGAGAAATTGATGAGGATTCTTCCAATTCGCTCGATTTTGTTCGAGCAAGGTTTGAAAAAATTATCAGGGAGGCATAGGACAACATGTGTTCTGCCATTGAGGCCGCTGACGGAGGCGGCAAGTTCAAGGAAGATGTGTGGTCCAGGTCTGAGGGCAGCGGCAGAATTAGTAGAGTTTTGCAGGATGGTGTTGTTTGGGAATAGCCTGGAGTCAATGTCTCTGTTGGCCAATCCTTCTAAAAATGGAAACATTAAGCCTAGTCATGTTCCTTTTTTCGCTGCTGGAATTAGCTCCGCAATTTCCTACCTAAACTCTTCTTTCACGTTATGTTTTTTCTTAATCGCCACTGAGCTAAATGGATTAATCGAAACTTGGATGTTCGCGTCACCGTACACTTCTCACATTCATTTCTTCGGAATTGATCTATGATTTACTTCTGCAAGTTTGCTTAATGAGGCTGTACTTTTCTTCTTTTCTAGGTTCTTCATCCAAAGAATCATTTTAATTCTACTTTGCAATGGTACCATCGTGCTTTGGCTTAATCGACCTGGAGGATGTCAGGGAGGTTATGGTGGTCGTCCCGGTGAAGAAGTCGGTGGTGGTGTAAGAGGAGGCAGTGGCGGGTAGGGTTTGGGAGATAGAGAAAATAGCAGAGAGAGAATGAGTGAGGAAGATGATTTTTTTAAAAAAAAAAATCACAAAATCATCGAAACGACGTCGTTTAGACACGAACACTTAGTCAGCCACATCATCTATATTAATACACGTATTCGTCACCTCATCAAAATAAGCGCCTGAAAATTTCGACATAGGACGATCGCGAAAAATTGAAATTTTGTTATTTTACATTCAAATTTCAAACCTTATAAATCTGAAAAGAAGTCAAAACAACCCCATAATTTAAATGACAATTAACTTTTAAATTAAGCAGATTATGTCTGCTGATTTAACTGTCCAAACTATATTTCATGCCTATGACCACGTAAACACGTTAACGATAACATTCATCGATTTCCATTTATAAATAAAAGAAGTTAAGAATATAAGACAAAAGAGAATTAACCCTTAATGCTTAAGCGATCCAATTCGGAAATTTATATACTCATTTAGATACTTAATATCTTAAATTTATAATGTATAGATTGAATTTGTTAATAATAACGACTGATTCATAATGATTGCAATTATTATGTATAATTACTATACAATAGATATGTTTTCGTCACAATTTAGAAAATTTTGACATTCAAAATATTTTAATTATCTTATAGTAAAATAAAGCAATTCCAAATATAATATATATACATATATACATACACATAAAAATTTGTGTGAGTTTTCTCTCACCATGAGCTTCAAGCGATTGTTTTTTAGCATAAAATTGATTGTTTTTATGATTAAAATTGATAGTTGTGTTAACAACTATGCTATAAATAAAAGTAACTATTGTTATGAATAAAAGTAATAGTTATTGTTAATAAAAGTGACTGTGTTAATATTAAAAATTACTTTTTTAAAAAGAAGGACAGATTGGGTCTGACTAGATTTCGGGTCAAGTTGGCCCCGCACACACGGTGTGCAATCACACAAAGGAGTAACTTATCAAACAAACGTTAGAAATTAAAAGAATTAAATATAATATACTGTATATAATATCAAATTTTGTAAGGATAAATTTTTATAATAATGATGATATATGTATTATTCCTGCAATATATTGAAAATATCTTAGTTTTGTAAGACGTCATAAATCACTATGCATTTTATTACAACGTGTTTAACATGAAGAAACGACAGGTGAAAATTTGTGCGCCGCCATTGAAATAATTGTGCGGTGGTTGCATTTGGTTAGTAACATTAAATGATATCGTTACCATTCTCCACCACCCAATTATCTACTTTGCTGGTCCCATTTCATGTCACGGTAAAAGCAGATATTTGATGAATAGCAATCACAAATTAACTTAATTTCTCTAAGGTATATACATATATATATTGCTAAGAAATCGATTCGGTAAGATGCATAGACTGAATTCCAAATTCGAAATGCATATATTAAGTGTTCTATGATTTCAAAATTCGAAAGTAAAATTAACTATCATTTTGAGACTCGAAATGGATTCTATCTATGTAACACTGTGAAGTCAATGTATCTTCCTAACTTCCATTAATATAAATTGGACGTTAGGCTTAAAATTTTAGATGGAAACTTTGACTTCACTTACATTGGCACTTTGAAATAAAAAAATTGGTCAAGTTTTAATTATATTATGTATTTAGAATATTATATCAACAAAATCAAAATCGCGTCATTCCGTGCACGCGTTAAATTCAAATCATATTGTGTTTACGATTTTACTAAACAGATCTTTAACGGTCATGTGTGTACTTGATATTATTGTATTATATTGTGTCGTTGTAACATCCACCACACAGATTTATAACCTTGCATAGTTGCATGCAACACCACTAAATTTTTTCTACGAAATTACGAGAATGGAACTTGGAAGTGTGACCCATTGGAACATAAAAAAGAAAAATGAAACATTTCCATTTCAAAAAAGGAAAAAAAAAAAAAAACAAAGGATTTTAAATGAAGTTGGTTCCAAACTCGGCTGATATTGACTCTTTGAAGTTTCAACGTTATTTCTAGCCGGTGCATTCAATGGTAAAAATGAAAAATTTAAACTACTCGCACTATTTATTTCAATTAATAACATTATGTCCTTCTGTACAAAAAATAATAATATATAAAATTGTTCGATGTAAAAACATTTGTTATATGTCCTTTTGTACAAAAGAGAGGAGATAAAATTTGAATTATAGTCTAAGTAATTGATTAGGTTAGCAATTTTAGTCCTAAAAACTTTCAAAGAGCATAAGTTTTAAGTCCTTTTTACTCTTATTTCCCTGTCGAGGACTTCAAACTTTAACATCGTCACGAAATTCTCACTCAAATTTTATGAGAATATTCAAATTAGTTGTGTTGATTTAATATATATTAGATAGTGCTAGAATGTTTCTAGAAAGCCCAACTTCACAATTTCTAGCGACATTGGAAAGCAGGTAAGATTAAAAATTGCAAACTATTGAAATTTTATAGAAAAGTGTATTAATTATTTCAGGTAAGAGATTAAAATTGCAATTTTACTGATAATGTAATTTCTCCTGTTGTAAAGAGACGAACATTATTATTTGCACCAAAAGTCTCTATTCAGATTTGTAATATGTGAAATCTGTAATGATCTAATTCTCCACACTCTCATTTATCGAATATGTAATGGGTTAAGTTGGGGCTTTTACTAATTAAATCGAGCTTTAATTTAATTTAATCCCAATAGAATATTAATTTGGACCACTATAGAAATTAATATTGACTTAGCCGTCAAAATCCAAATTACGAATAATCTTTGCTTCTTTTTAATTAATTTATTTCCCGTATTTAAGATTCTAATATCCATTAATTAATTTAAGCCTGCTACTGACTTTAATTAATTAATATCTTTTACCAAGAGTGGTCGAGTTCAAGAATATTATTTATTACACTGGAATAAATTCCAATATCGGGTTCCGAATAATAATATCTTTTTCGCGAACACCTTCTGGGGATATTATCAAACTGGTTCACCAGGACATGATTCAATGCAATAACAATTCTAGCACCGCTAGATATTAATTACCACTGCCCAATATATCAGGATTATTATGTTACGAAAAACCCGCACCATTTGATAAGTCAAAGCAATGCATAACTAATAACGTATGCTCAATGTTATATACAAAGATTCAGAAATAAATAATCACCAAGATCTCATCTTTCAGTAATCAACAAGAAAGACGTATCTCAATGTGAATCCTTCAGTGCTATACCACACTAGTGTCGTTAGTCTCCAAATGTTAGGAAACTTTGGAACTGACACTGCAACCTTTTACGATAGATCGTCCCAAACTATCTAGGTTATGAAACTTAATTTTCTTCTACAAGGCACCGACTTAGAGACCTTTAATGATGACCTGACCACCATTCAGTCTACAATGCAGAATACATAGACTTGCTTGCTCAATTATAATGGGATAATATATTTGCTCATAATATAATCACTAGATTATAAAAGACAAACCATACAACAATAATATCTCTTCACTAGTACTGGAGAATGGTAGTTCTTAGAGTTATTAATACATAAGCAGCTCATAAAGCATGCTTTCTAGTATACAACCCCAACACAATGTAATCGTGTGTGTTGTGTGTAATTTTACGTGCCATGTGTGTTTGTTGTGTGTCGTGTGTGTGTAGTATGTGTATTGTGCGTGCAATGTGTGTATTGTGTGCATTGAGTGTGTGTGCTATGTGTTCGTTGTACGTGTAATTTTGTATGTCGTGTGTGCTATGTGTGTTTATGTGTGTTTGTTGTGTACATGTGTGCAGTGTGTGTATTGTGAGTGCAATATGTGTATCGTGTGAAGCGTGTGTGTATGCATTATGTAATATGTGTATGCTGTGTGTGTAGTGTATGTGTGTGTTTGAGAGATACTCTATTTTATATTTATTTAGATTTCTAAATCTTTGCTTTAGTTATACAATTCAAACTGTGGATTTTGGTCCATTTGGAATTTAAATTCAATTTCAAATCCAAATATTATTATAATACCAAACATTGGATTTAGAATTGAAAGCTTCAATCCCAAATACAAACCCCCAATTTCGTAATACCAAACATACTCTTAGTATTATTTGCATATTACAAAGAATAAAATTTAGTATTCAATGACTTTTGGTTCCTTACCTATAAAAAGTCATACAATATGTGTGGACTATTGATGAGTCCATCTACAAAATATCAAAGTCGAACACGAATTCTTACATATACATTTTTTGAATAGGACTAAACAATGCATCATTACATATTTCTGATGGTGTGACAGTATGTTTATCGTTATAAGTTTGACATCTTTATATTCGAATATGTCATCTAAATATGAGCATTTTCTGACAAGTCTTGTCCTATCCTAGGACGAGGAATAAAAAGGGTTGAAAGGATCATGAAATAAGGGAAAGTGGAATCACAACAAGCATGGATTCTCTTCAACAAGTCAAAAATAATTAGCCTAAATGGAAAACTCAACTTTCACAAAAAATAGCTAATAATTAATTAAGACTTATAATTTCACAATCAGAGTATAATTAATTCAAGTGGCCGCATGCACCCTCCCCCTAGCCTATAATTAAGTTTCCCTATAAATGTTAGCCACCTCGCTTGATTTATAAACAGTGTAGTTAAAGTTTTGCCCCTATAAATAATATCGTGTTATTTTGCCGTACATGTCATGTGTGTTTTTTATGTGTGTTGTGTGTCTGTGCAGTGTGTGTATCATGTGTGCGATGTGATCTGGGGATCGATGATGATTTTTTGAAACCCGGGATCCCATATGATGAAGTTTAAAATTTAATTATCATGCAAATCAAATTAAATCTATATAGAACGCAAATTGACAATTAAATAATTCAAAATCCTAAATTATGATATCTAAGAGTTCGAATGTTATCTTTAATTGCAGATCTTCTGTTTGTAGACGGGAGCTTGCAACTCTCACCACTCCTCCAATATTTTACCTCGAATCTTCTACCCTATTACCAAAATTCATGGTTTGAATGCAGTGTGGAACTGCATTAAATCAAACCCTATAAGTTAGCGTGGAGAAGAAAACAGAAGAAAACATAAGGAAAAAAGAACATAGTGAAACATCTATACAGACGTGTAATATGTGAAATCAGTACTGATCTAATTCTCCACTCCCTCATTTATCGAATATGTAATGGGCTAGGCTAGGGATCCAAGGAAATTTGGACTAGGCCTCCCTATTGGGCTTTTACTAATTAAATTGAGTATCAATTTAATTCAAGCCAAATAGAATATTAATTTGGACCACTATAGAAATTAATATTGACTTAGCCGTCCAAATCCAAATTACGAATAATATGGGCTTCATTTTTAATTAATTTATTTATCGTGTTTAAGATTTTAATATCCATTAATTAATTCAAGCATGTTGTTGACTTTAATTAATTAATATCTTTTACCAAGACTAGTCAAGTTGAAGAACATTATTTATTATATTGGAATAAATTCCAATCGGCCGAATTTCGTATAATAAATTCCTTTTCTCGAATACCTTTTGGAGATATTATTAAACTGGTTTACAAGGACATGATTCAATGCAATAACAATCATAGCACCGCTAGCTATTAATTACCATTGTCCAAGATATCAGGATTCTTGGGTTACGAAAAATCTGTACCTTTTGATAAGTCAAAATAATGCATAATCAATAACATATGTTCAATGTTATATACAAAGATTCAAAAAGACATAATCACCAAGATCTCGTCTTTCAGTAATCAGCAAGAAAGACTTATTTCAATGTGAATCCTTTAGTGTTATACCACACCAGTGTCGTTAGTCTCCAAATGTTAGGAAACTTTGGAACTGACACTGCAACCTTTCACGATAGATCGTCCCAGACTATCTAGGTTGTGAAACTTAATTTTCTTCTACATGGCACATATTGAGAGACCTTTAGTGATAACCTGACCACCATTCAGTCTAAAATGCGGAATACCTAGAATTGCTTGCTCAAATATAATGCTCATAATATAATCACCATATTATAAAAGACAAACCATAAAACAATGATATCCCTTCTCTAGTGCCAGAGAATAGTAGTTCTTAGAGTTATTAATATATAAGCAGTTCGTAAAGTATGCTTTCTAGTATACAACCCCAACATGATGTTGTCATATGTGTTGTATGTGATTTTGTATGTCGTGTGTGTTGTGTGTCGTGTGTATGCGTGTGTGTGTGCAGTATGTGTATTGTGCGTGCAGTGTGTGTATTGTGTGCATTGAGTGTGTATGCGATGATGTTGTGTGTGGTTGTTGTGTGCGTGTGTGCAGTGTGTGTATTGTGAGTACAATGTGTGTATCGTGTGAAGCGTGTGTTGTGTTGTGTCGTTTGTGCATTGTGTGTGCTTGTGCAGTATGTAATATGTGTACTATTTATATGTTGTGTGTGTAGTATATGTGTGTGTTTGAGTGGTACTCTATTTTATATTTATTTGGATTTCTAAATCTTTACTTTAGTTATAGAATATAAAGTGTGGAATTGGGTGCATTTGAAATTGAAATTCAATTTCAAATCAAAATATTATTATAATACCAAATACTGAATTTAAAATTGAAAGCTCCAATTTCAAATCCAAGCTCCCAATTTCGTAATACCAAACAGACTCTTAGTATTATTTGCATATTATAGGACAAAGAATAAAATTTAGTATTCAATGACTTTTGGTTCCTTACCGAGAAAAAGTCATACAATATGTGTGGACTATTTATGAGTCCATCTACAAAATATCAAAGCCAAACACAAATTCTTACATATGCACTTTTTGAATGGACTAAAACAATGCATCATTACATATCTCTGATGGTGTGATGGTATGTTTGTCGTTATAAGTTTGACATATTTATATTCGAATATGTCATCTAAATATGAGCATTGTCTGACAAGTCTTGTTCCATTCTAGGAAGAGGAATCAGAAGGGTTGAACGGATCATGAAATAAGGGAAAGTGGAATCACAACAAGGATGGATTCTCTTCAACAAGTCCAAGATAAATAACCTAAGTGGAAAACTCAGCCTTCACAAAGAATAGTTAATATTTGATTAAGATTTATTATTTCACAATCAGAGTATAATTAATTCAAGTGGTCGTCGTACCCCCAGCCTATAATCTAGTTTCCCTATAAATGTTAGTCACGCTGCTCAATCTATAAATAGTGCAGTTACAGTTTTGCCCCTATAAATAATACCGTGTTATTTTACTTTATGTAATAGGCATAATAGTCACATATCACATTAAATTGGAATCACATGAAGCATGGATTCTCTTCAACAAGTCCAAAATAATTTGCCTAAGTGGAAAACTCAGTATTTACAAAAAATAGTTAATAATTAATTAAGATTTATTATTTCACAATCAGAGTATAATTAATTCAAGTTCGTCGCAAACCCCACAGCCTTTAGTTAAGTTCCCCTATAAATGTTAGCCACCCCGCCCTATCTATAAATAGTGCAGTTATTGTTTTGCCCCTATAAATGATACCTTCTTATCTTGCTCTATATAATAGGAATAACAGTCATAGATCACATTAAATTTATGTGTTTGTTTGATTTATTTATCAATAAGGACAATAAAAAGAATCCAAAAAATAAGGAAAGTAGTGTAACTTTCCACAATTCTAATTCCATAACTTTTCTTAGGTGTTCTTTTACCTAGTTTTAAGATTCTTAGATTCTTATTTATTTATTTATTTATTTATTTATTTATTTATTTATTTATTATTATTATTATTATTATTATTATTATTATTAT
>JAYDZE010200541.1:0-21030 GCA_034509125.1 Monilaria moniliformis
CACAAATGTGTTTCGTTAAATTTCAAAGCATGTTTTATAATATTGGTTATAGTGAACTTGAATTTTTCAATTTATTTTATTTTTTGTAGTTATCAGTTTTAACAAAATTATCATTGAAATGTCAAATCAGTTGTCAAACAAGGAGGAAGAATATATAATAGTTGCATCTATAGCCAACCCACCGGGCCAGCCCATCGGGTTTTGGGTTATGGGCTAATCGGGTTCGGGTTAATCGGGTGCAGGCTAATCGGACCGGAATCTTATCGGGATATGAATTCTCAACCCTAACCCTCTAAAAATAGCGGGCTAATCGAGCCAGCCCAACGGGTTTGGGCTGGATTGACATCCCTAATCTTTTACATTTTGTTTGTTTTGAATGATAATATATTTATATATTTATCAGACGTTTTAAATTATACTTGTATCCTATTCACTTTGTGTGAAATTGATAGATAAAATATAAAATGTTAAAATTGTCCTTATCATATTTTGTTCCTTGAATTAATAATACATTAAATTGGGGGTATAAAAGTCTTTTAACCAAAGAGATGAATGAAATGTGGTATAGAATTATTTGAAAGGTTTATATTGTCTTTATTATAATTTGTTCCTTGGATTAATAATGTGTTAAATTGGGGTACAAATCAAAGACGGTATAATAGTATCCCTTATCCAAAGAACAAAGATTATCCGAATTTTAATACAATCAGCCCACATTTTTCATAACGTTAAAGCAAACAAAGTATAAAGCGATAAATGAGGCATATTCCTTCATTATATACCTCAAAGACACTCCATACTAAAGTTCCACATCATATACTAAAGTTGGTCATGAACACAGGCACGACTTACTCGCTGCAGGACACGACTTTGACAACATTGCGACTTTAGTAACTCATCGTAAATAAATAAATTGAAAGGGATAGCAGTGACTCGCAGAGAAAGAGAGAGAGAGAATGGAGAGAGATTTTTTATCTTGAATTTTTCAAGTATGACTTGAAATCCTCACATTAACGAAAAATAATAGGTGGATTGGACTAAGGAATAAGAATCTTGAAATTTCCAAGATTCAAGATTACTTGCTTTATGATAAACAAATTAGAACACATAAATTTAAAAAGACAATGAAATTGAAACATGAGAAAATTTCTTCTTCTATACCACCCCCACAACTCTAGTGAAAATGTAAAATAATTTTCCAAAAGATCACAAAACTTTACAAACACACAAATATGAAATGATTCTAGTATTTGGTCTCGGAAAAATCGAGAACCACTTCACCAACAGCTGCCCGTCCACCATTCAGGGGCAGTTTCCGCTTGGGTTTGGCCTCTTGCAACATGGAGACGACATCCCTCATGGAGGGCCGGTCAGCGGGATTTGGGCTAGTGCAAAGCAATGCAACCCTAAGCACTAGCATCATTTCCTCCCTCACAGAAGCACAAGACGCACCAGCATTTTTGTCTAACACATCTTTTATATCACTTTTCATCCTAATCTTAGATTTAATCCAATCAACTATACAATTGCCATCACCAAATTCGGAATCAACCGATCTTTTTCCGGTTAAAATTTCCATCAGCACCACTCCGTAGCTGTAAATATCACTTTTCTCATCCACTTGTAATGTGTAAGCATATTCTGCAAAGAAAAAAGATAAAAAAAATCATTAACAAATAACGAAATTCTTGGTGGGTCAAAAGTTTATGAAAAAGTGAAAAATAAAGGAACAGCACTTCATGCCAAAAGTGGGCTATGCACCGAAACAGTAGCAAATCACGGCGACAAAGAGGAAAATAAAGAAATGCTTGCTGCTTACTCTCTTCTCATATCTAATAGATGGTGGCGTGGGTGTAAGTTTGAATATTAAAGTTATAAGATCATGCCATTCCTAATATGAAAATATTGATTATCATTCGAGAGGTTGATTTGTTAAAATAAGTAATGATGAAAAGCATGACTATTTTGTGTAGACAAGTTATGACTACAAGACAAGGCACTATTCATCTATAGTTTTTTCTTTTGCAATACACTACTCATCTATTGTTAAAGTCGCATGAAATGACACCCACATTATGATTAGGTAAGCAATATCATATTTCGTCACCCTACACAACGAACTTAACCCAGCAAGCATGCCTTGACATTATTCAAGATCAAGATCTCAAACCAATAAAAAACTAGCCAAAGACCCCACCACCCACCATATCAGAAAGAGAATACTAAAAAAAAAGAAAAAAGAAGTAGAGATATTTTCTCTCTCTCTCTCTCTATGTATAAACCATTTTAATTAATTACTTGTTGATACGATCTTACAAAAAAAAATAAAAAATCATGAAATAATATGTTGACTCATGATGTGATATTGTCAGGATAATATTTGAGTTAGTTCTTGCAATTAACATTTAATCAGTAGTGATCCTAAATCTGAACCAAAATTCTATATAAACCCTAGAATCTAAGTTAGTTTTAACACTAAGGGTGTATTTGATAGTAGAGATAAGCTCAAGATTAAATTATTAATTATAACACTATTTAGTTATAATTAATAATCTAATCTTGAGCTTATCTCTACTACCAAACACATCCTAAGAATCTTGATCCCATGCATGAAACACAAACTTACATTTTGACTCTCATGCATGTTCATCCTGATTCTCGTCTCTACTGATATTACATTATTTGTGAACACATTATTTAACCTATGCATAGTGCAGACACTCATTCATTCTTGTATGGTCTTTATACTATTAATAAGCATTTAAAATCACAGAAGCCTTACGATTGTACAATGATAAATTCTTAATCAAATTCAAGTTTTCGTAGCTAACAACAAACTCGAGTTCAGATGAAGAAGTTTCTTTAACTTTTTAGAGAGAGAGAGCATACCGGGGGCAATATAGCCGTATGATCCAGCAATAACCGACATTGACTCATCGCTCTGAATCAACTTGGCTAGGCCGAAATCGGCAACCCGCGCCTCCATCTCGGCGTCGAGCAGTATGTTGCTGGGCTTCAAATCACGGTGCACGATGACCGGATGGCAGTCGTGGTGAAGGTAGCATATCCCCTGCGCCACCCCCAAAGCAACCTTGTACCTGGTCATCCAATCCGCCGCCAATGTCTCCTTTCCATGCAACAGATCATCCAGGCTCCCATTAGGCATGTACTCATACAGCAGCATCGTGCACTGATTGTTGCTGCAGCAACCCAGCAGCCTCACGATGTTCCGATGCCTCACGTTCCCCAGCACCTCCACCTCTGCCAGCACCCCGCCGCCTCGCCTCTTCCTCACTGCCTCCTTGTTCTTCACCCACAGCTTCTTCACCGCGATGTTCTCCCCGCCCGGCATCTTGGCCTTGTACACCGCCCCTGCCGCCCCCACTCCGATTATCTGGTCGCTCGCGTTCAGGCTCTCCAGCACGTTCTCCGCCGTGAAATTCAGCCTCTGGAAAGCCGTCAGTTTCCACGGCCCCGCCTCCTGGTTCGACAATTTCTCGCCGTACTTCGCCTGGAAGCAGCGGGTGCCGGCGACCAGAATGAACAAGCCGATCCCAAAAGCCGCCGCCGTGATCCAGACGATGGCTCCGGCCGTCTTCTTGGGCTGGTTGCGGGCGGCCTCCCCGTCACCCGGGGTGACGCCATCTATCCGGCAAGGTTTGTTTAGGACCTTGCCGCAGAGCCCTTCATTTCCGGCGAAAGAAGAAGGGTGGAGACTTGGAAACACTAAGCCCGACGAGGGGATGGGGCCGGTCAGAAGATTGAAGGAGACATTGAAGGTTTCGAGCGTGGTGCAGTTGTTGAAATTGGAAGGAATTGTCCCAGTGAGAAGATTGTTTGAGAGATCAACATCTGTGATGGAAGGAAGGATTGAGATCTCCCAGGGGATTATTCCAGTTAAGGAATTCCCACGCAGATTCAAACTGATGAGCTTCATACAGTGGCCGATATCCCATGGGATGCTGCCGGTGAGATTGTTCCCGTCCAGCTCAATCCTGTAGAAACTCCTGCACCCCACAAAATCAGGGATTTTACCCATCAGTCTGGAAGAACTCGCCAGAAGAATCTTCAAACTCGGCGAGTTCCAAATGTTGTCGGGAATCTCGGAATCGAACGAGTTTCCTGATATATCCAAGAACTCCAACTTCACTGCATCGCCGAGATCTCTTGGTATAGGACCTGATAGCTTATTCTTGCCTAACTCAATGAAACTGAGATTCGGCAACGATCCAAATCCCGCTGGAATAGAGCCATTTAGGTTGTTGTCGTGGATCCTTAAACGCGACAACGCCGTGCAGTTTGTTAAGGATGAAGGGATCTGACCAACAAACTGATTCGAGAAGAGCATGAGCTTCAGCAGCTTATTACTGAGGCAGAGATTCGAGGGGATTGGGCCCCACAGCGAATTCGAGGACACGTCCAGCCGCAGTAACTTGGCGTTGGAGCCTAGCTTTTGAGGTAAATTTCCCGAGAGAGAATTGTTCCAGAGAGATAAAATCTCGAGATTTGGAAGCTCACCAATCCCCTCTGGAACTCGCCCTGTCAGATTATTGTTCATCAACGATAACGTTTTCAGCGCCAGCAAAGACGAGATTCCGCTCGGAATTTCCCCAGTGAGATTATTATCCGATAAATCAAGAATCTGCAGCAACTCCATTTCAGCTAAGCTCTCTGGGATTGATCCGGATAGGTGATTACCGAAGAGTATCAGAGTTTCGAGCTTCGCCAAACGGCCTAACTCAGGCGGGATGTTGCCGGAGAGATTTGCTGATGAGATATCGAGATAGAATAAACCGGATAAGCCTGAAATCTCCGGTGGCAGTCCTCCGTCGTACTGGTTGTAGCCGATTTCGATATACTGAAGTTGATTCAGTGAGCCTAATTCAGCTGGAATTGGACCTGTTAGTAAATTGCCATGCAAGTACAAATACTTTAGGTTGGGAAACCTGCCATAGCTCGTCGGGATTCGGCCCTCGAAATAGCTCCCGCCGAGGTTGAGGATCTCGAGATTGCTGAGGTGGATGAACTCTTGGGGCAAAGGGCCGTTGAAGTTGTTGCTGTAAGCGTTGAAAAAGGTGAGAGATTTGAGCTTGGAGACTCCAGGTGGGAAGCTCGAGTTGAAGAGGTTGTGATTCAAATCGAGTGTCCGAAGATTAGGCAATTCGAATATGGCTGTTGGCAGCGGACCGTCTAAGGAGTTCCTGCTCAAATTCAGGTGATGCAAATGGGAGAGATGTCTAATGTCGGCTGATATGGCGCCGGAGAGGTTCCGTCCGGACAAATCCAAGGCGGTGACTTGGCTTGTTTTCTGGTTGCATTTGACGCCGGACCAGGAACACCAGCTCCCATGATCATCCCAGTCGTGGAATGTGTTGAGGGGGTCTATGAAGGAGGATTTGATTGCGAGGAGAGAGAGGAGCTGAAGAGGCGGAGTCGCGGAGGCCGCATAGGGGAATGGTGGTGGTGTGATGAGGATGAAGAAGATTATGGTGATAGGAAGGAGGTTCATGGCTTTGGGTAGTGATGGCTAGGAATTGAATCGGTCATGAGCAATGGTGGTATGCTCAGAGAAGTAAAATTTAAGGTGGGGAAGTTTCTCATGGTTGGTTTTGCTTTTTCGGAGTGCAATGCGCAGGGTGGCGTTTCATGATGATTCACTTCACGCGGAGAATGTGGTGTAACTGTGTGTGTTAGACTTTAGACAGAGAGAGAGAGAGAGAGAGATGCCATGAAACGCTAATTCCATATCCTCATTCCAAATACTTGTATTCGTTATGCTAAAACATGGCCTATTGTTGGTAAATTAGGCAATGTTATCCTCGCTTTCTTTTAGCCACTCTCTCTCATCGCTTTTTCTCTAGTTTAGTAAATCAAATTAATCAGTTATACCGTAATTTAGTAGACGCTGGACCCGCGTATAATTTTCATATTTCACTATTCTCAATTTTGAGATCTCCATTTTTAAAGTTTTCTTGAATTTCTCCTGTCTTGATTTTTCCCTCTCCCACGACTACTTTTGGTCATTCTTTATGTTCCTTTAATTTTGGGGCAGCAACAATTGTTTTTATTAATAATATGGGTACAAATAAAGATCAAACCTTTGTCGCGAGATCCGAAAAAGTGATATATCACAATCTTCCCAATATATATTATTTTTCATCCTTCATCTGATATATGTAGTGATACTTGTGTATTAAGGGAGAAATTTTGACATTAGGTGGAAGACCTATACCTATTTGTGCACTAAGTATCTACAATTGACTCCGCAATAGTTTATTAGTTTGTTAACAATCTTTTTATTTTAAATAAATAAGTAAAGCTATAGTTGAAATAAATTAACGATGATTATAAATAATTCCAATTCAGTTTTACAAGTACTGGAAGGGCTTTCAGTAATGTAACCAGTTAATGTGTATGCAAGATGCCTAGCTAGGAAGAGTTTTTAAAATTTTATTTTTGAATTGGAAAATTGAAGAATAATTGCCTCTTGATTATATGAAAGTAACAGAAGAATATAAAGTTATAGGTGGAGCACATTTATACATGCCGGCCAGCTTTACAATCATTAATGTTGTTAGAAGCAATGTTAACTTTGAAGACAGACATAAACATCTAATCATTGTTCATCCATATCCCATGCTCACGCATAATAATACTTGATTTTCACCTATGGCCAATTAGTCAATTACTTTCAGTGATAAAATTGATTAATTATTATATTTTATCAATATATAATATCTATAAAATAAACAGTCTCAAAGCTTGACGTGATATTAAAATGAATTTTCATGTTTTTCTTACTTGGGATTAGGGAAACGATCAGATTTAGACCCTAGATAACTCTATCACGAATAAAAGATCGTACTATATTATGTCTCGAAAGAAATTTAGTGCGTCATAAGAAAATTCTTTTACCATAGTACCAGTCTTGATAACCCAAAATTAAACCTTAATAAGGTATAAATTTGGGAATTCAACGTTATGCATATCCCGAAACATGTCGCATAATTATATGTTCCATCTGTTTAGTTTTGGTTAGAAATAGTAGACTGAAAGCTC
Source organism: Monilaria moniliformis (assembly GCA_034509125.1). NCBI lineage: Eukaryota > Viridiplantae > Streptophyta > Magnoliopsida > Caryophyllales > Aizoaceae > Monilaria > Monilaria moniliformis. The sequence continues at coordinate 7,060 of JAYDZE010200541.1, forward strand.
GTTTATGATGTCGGATTCCTAAATCAGCGTGCCTCCAAAAGTTTCGTGATATGAATATATGTGTAAGCTGTGATGGACCCACTTTTTATTCAAATACGTTGAATTAATAAATAAAAAAGACAGTATATATATATATATATTATACATTAACCAAAGGTGTAGTGTAGCATTAAAACATATGCAGGTTAAATACGTACATATAAAATTATAACATAAAGTTAAACTTAATTTTGATTGGAAAGGAAGAGCAATTAAAGTAAATTATAGGTATTTGATATGAAAAGTGGGGAAAAGAGAAATGAAATCCCGACATGGTGAGTGAGACTGTTCATATTAGTGGGGCTGCTGCACTTCATTTGCTTTTTTCTAGTAATTCACACTCCAACTCCATCACTTGCAATTTACAAATTCGCATTCGCATTCGCATTCGCATTCGCATTCGGCTTCTTCCCAAGTTGTTGTCTACTCTACACTCTACAGTCTACCTTTTCTTTTATTATTTTTTGTCGGATTTCTTAAGACAACCTTATTTCTGAACAAGGACTCGTGTTTTTCCAAAACACCATATATTTTTCAAAACTAATTCACTTCCCAGAATGTCAGACCCGCGCTTCAATTCACTCACTCATCATTTATTCTTCTTCTTCTTCTTCTTTGAGGAAACACTGTATCTATATATATAAGTAAGGACTTGTATGCTTTCGAAAAAGTCTTAACATACTATAACTTGATTTTGAAAGAGTATCCGTACGTTAACCCTCCACACTTGTACTCATCACTTGCATTTTGGAACTTCCAATAGTTTCATCCCACTTTTGCCCAAATTAATGTAATGACATATCGTTTGTCCTTGGGTATTTATGGTTGGAATTTAACATGATCGTCAAATTATTTAATATGTTCAATAATTCAAATGATCATAATTTATTTATTTTTAATATAAAATATTAAATTGAAGGTCTTCATGATTATTCATTTAAAATGCATATTGCATATTTTATGGAGGACGGGATATTACAAAATAGTGGGAATTAAATGATTGTTCAAAGAATGAGTGAGAAAAAAGAAAAAAAAGAAATTGAAATGTTAAACACACGATATCTCATTTTCTTTTTCCACAAAATAGAAACCGCACATAATAAGTTTGTTTTGGCTGTAGAGTTAGTTTTTCTTTTTAAATAATAGACATTAGCGAGTAAATTACAAAATTAACCATTTTAAAAAAAATTGCCCACTTTTCTATTTTTATATAGAGCAAGATTTACTTTTTACCATTTCGACAACACTATTTAAACTGTGGAATCATCTTGCAATTGTGTGTAACGTCAGGGAACAAATAATATAACTTGAAAATATCATATGTGATCACTGATTTATTTATTTAACATGCTATTGATTAATTACATTCCTACACGTTTTTGAATAGAAAATTGTTATCGGCTTAGTGGACTAATATTTGATGACCACGACCTATCACCAAAATTTATGACTATTTGGAACTATTAAAAGCATAAATATAACGAAAGAGGGTGAGTCCAAAATTTATGGGTTGGGATTGATGGATAATGATTAGCATTTAGCAGTTAGTGAGTGAATCACAGGTCCAGACCCTTTTTCAATTTTGATTATAGAAATCATAAAATAGGAAAATTAGTGGATCCTATGCGATTTATTCATAATACTCACTCTCTTGAAACATCTCTCAAGATAAGATAATTTTAGGAAAACGGCAAAAGCCATTTTCAAAAGGGTCCCCGTTTTTATCATTACATGTATATCATATCGTTTACTTTTTTGTTAATAAAGAAGCTTTATTTTGCGATGTCAAAATCCCATCATCCACTCTTCCAAGTGTTACATATATATTTGTCAAATATTTCAAGATGTTATATTTTAATAGCATATAAGTAAGTTGTCTAAATTTTTGGATCATTAAGCTTATGAATTATGAATTGATTATTGCTTATAAGATTTAGAGTCAGCAAAATATAGTAGGTTATTGAATAAAAAGAATTAAATAAAATATAATATTTGAGCATGCATCATCTTGGCTATTCTGGTTAGAACGGTAATTCTGATTTGTAATCGAAAATAAGAAATTTAAGAGAAAGAAAAGAAAAGAAAAGAAAAATATATTAATGAGCGTCGACCGCCTATAAAGCTAAAGCTGAAAACAAAAAAAAGGTCATTATGGTGTTTTAGAAGAGTGAAGTGTTTTACATTGTATGCGCTTATTTATGATTATGTTTATCCGTAAAGTCCACGTCTTTAATCATAATCTCCCAATTTCACTTTCAAACCCTATAATTACCAATGACTACTCATCACTCCATTCCTTAGTGGAATCTAGGATTTTTTTTTATAATAAAATCTATACTAAAAATATGTGAATTTAACTAAGGGTCTGTTTGATATCATGGAATTGGAAGCTTGAATTTAGAATTGGAGCTTTCAATTCCAAATCCATTATTTTGTACTATGAAAATATTTAGATTTAAAATTGAATTTCAATTTGGCCAATTCTAAATCCAACCAATTTCACAATTTGAATACTAAAGTAAATATTTGAAAATTCAAGTAAATATATAGTTGAGTCACTCTCAAACACACACACTGCAAACACACAACACACACAATATACATATTACATACTGCACTTGCACACACATCACACAAACACACACTGGACACATAACACAACACAAATACAATGCACATGATACACACATTGCACACACACAACACACAACATACAACAAACACACGTCACACAAAATTACACACAGAACAAACACACAATACACACATTACACGCACAATACACACAATGCACACAATACACACATTACATGCACAATACACATACTGCACATCATACTACACACACGGTACACAATACATACATTGCACACAGTACACACACTACACACACAACAAACATATAGCACACACAATAGACACACTACAACACGACACACAACAAACACACATAACACATACGACATACAAAATTACACAAATAACAAACACACATCATACACAATTACATCGCATACACAATACACACAATGCATAGACACACAACACATATAACAAACACACACGACACACATAGACAACACAATACTTGCACACACAACTCAAAAAATATATATATAAAATAATGTAGAAGTACATAATATATATGAATAAAAAAATATTTAATTAAAAATCAATTTCATATCTTGATTGATTTTTAACTTATCAAATAAAAGATTTGGAATTGAATTAAAATATCATAATTTCAAATTCAATTCCAAATAATTAGATTTCAAATTAATTCTAAATTTATTTACCAAACGCAACTAGATTTTCTTTTTATTTATTTAGATATCAATGTATATACACACCTAGAAGGCTACAAACCGCAATACAATTTTGTGAGCGGGTAGAATTCAAAATTTGAACTTTTCAACTATATCATCATCACTCTTGCAACCAATATTTTATTTCACAAAAGTTGGTAAGGACATTGCTTACAAACTAAACATACTGCATTGTCACGCTCAACAAACATTCCACGATCTGGTATTCTTTTAGTATTATATTAACTTTCAAAAACAAATTGATAAATTTTGAAAATCAGATGATAATAATTTTTTTAATATATCGGGTCAATCCAATTATATTATTGGTTTAAGGATCATTCGGACTAAAAAAATTTCAAGCTTGAAATTTCAACCGTTGACCCTCTTTTATGTTCGGTTTTATTTGGGCCAACCGGGTTCAAGGCTAAGCTGACTCCTACAAAGAATCAATGAAATCATATCACTACTACCCGTGGAATTTCAAAATAATTTTAACTACATATATATTCTCAATAAATTTCAACTTAACTAAATGACTCGATGCAGAAACCTGCTTTGTCGTAAAGTTTTACATGGCAAAATAAAAGTGGACTCCTATTCAAGTCATAAAAAGAGGCAAACAAGATAATATTGGTAGAAAAAAGATGTTTCAAGCAATAGATCTCCAGATCTCCAAGTAAATCAATAACTGCAGCATCACATAACATTCAGCGGCAATCTACCAAAAAAAATAATTCTGGGGAATCCAGGTGATAAGAAGAATGTACGAGGTAGGCATGCCGCAGAAGTGACTGCATCAAGCTGTTGATATTTCTGGGTTGACGGTATAAACCATAACATCAGCCATGTGGGGCTTCTCATTGAGTACTGAAAGGTCCAACCATGGCAGGCACCTGCATGGCTGCCATTCTTATTGACAGCAAAAACATACTTAACCTCAGGGTATTTCCTTGCAATTATTGCAATAGCATCTTGAGCAGCAAGCTTAGGTTCCATGCCTAACCTCATACTCTCCACAACTTGATAACTAGAAGAATAGAGCAAGAAGGTTTAGCTGCACGACTGCACCTCAAGCATTGTAAAAGGGTTTACGGGTTTACTCAGTAAAAAGATTAAGCATAATCCTAATATACACAATTTAGAATGTGTTTTCTTTGGGTGATAGCAACTTAGGGCATGTTTACATACATTACCTCAAGCATTGTGTAATCCTTCAAAATTCAAATACTCAATCATATATACTGTCAATGTAATCTATCCTAGAACCTTAGAGAGTATCTTTCCAACTTAATGCTAAAGTGGAGATGGCAAATAAAGACAGACTTTCTGTATAATGAATTCTATTTTGTAAATGGGAATAACACAGGATTGTTGATTTAGCCTTTATGGTTAAATACATAGTAAAGAAGTGTAAATTTACCCTAGTAGTGTGGCAAGACACATGAACAAAAAGTTCAATATTAGCTTTTGAGAACTTATGAAATCATGAGTAGATCAACCAAATAATTTAGCACATTAATTAAGGCAAGATGATGAAAGTACAAGGATTAATGTAGGATTGCTAAGAATCATTCATAGTCATATATACTTATATAGATGATAAAGATGGTGATAACATCAATGCTAGAATTATCAATTATGATGTAGTTAAAAGATAAATGCAAATAGAAACTGCTATTACCTGCCACGGATCTTAAAGGTGGCGCCATTCGTTGATGTACCAATAGCTATAAATCCTATCTGCAAAAGCAATATATATATATATATATATATATATTGTGTATCAAAAAAGGAATTGCTGTATTGAATTTTCTTCAAGAGAGGAGCAGCTTACTTTGTCAATAACAGCCATTGCTGTCATTGTTATTGTGTCATGGTTATGGAGACCAAAATGGTAGGACCTGGATTCATCAAGAGCAACCCTCTTGTTGTTCAAGCCTACTTTCTCACCCAGGTTCTTCAAATGATATGGACCAAAATCATTAACTGGTAGCACATTTTTCCCAAAATTTGGCTGGCCTCTATTCTTTTCCAAATTATCCACTTCTCTATAGATTCTTCAGAGCTTAGGTTAGTGGAGCCAGGAAGACCCATAGAAATTGCAAATTTCGATGCTGCTCTCCGACAAGCAAAGTGTGTTCTGTATGCTGCATTACTAGTCTTGCAGCTTTGATGCCATCACTGACATACCTCATTGCAGCAACAGCTTCAACCTCCATTGTCACCTATTCATATCTTAGCATATGCAAAGTATAAACAATCAATTAAACACCTAGTGTGGCTCTGCTCAACAAAACTATTCAGTTATATAAGGAATGTGAAATAATCATACCCCATTCATAATCATCGCATCAATTGTAGTTTCTCCATTCCCATCTGGGCTTCCACCAGGACCAACTGTTCGTAAAAATAAGCATTTGTAAAACCTGGAGTTGATTATACCATAAGCTTTAATATATGGACAAGCCAATTTAAGTATACCATCATATAATTAATCAAAACATGTAAAATATTATTCGTTTCTAATCATCTTCATTGTGGTCAAATGAATTGCCATCTTATATATGGTTAGCTACAAAACTGAATGGAACCAAAAATACAAACAGAAACCAGCTTAAAATCTTTCGCTTAATCAACAACAGAAATAGTAGACAAGAACTGAATACGAATATGATACGGAGACAAATATAAGTACATTTCTGGAGGAGAAAACGGTGGTGGAAGTGGCTGTTGTGGCGGGCGGCAATGGCGGCGGAAGGAGAAGGGGTGGTGGGCGCAGGGTGGCGGCGGCTGCATCATGGCAGCAAGTGGTCACCGGAATTTTTAAGGAGGCTAGGGATTCGGGTTTCTGGGGATTTGGAGAGAAGGATGAGGGAGAAATTGAGAGGGAGAGAAATTGAGAGGGAGTAAGAAGGGAGGAAACTGTGCCACCTAGGCAAAAGGGCCCAAATTGGTAGTGCCATATAAGCAAACGGACTTGAATTCCAGTCATGAGGACACAATTATGAAAAAATTGCAAAGGTTATGGGTCAAATTGCAATTATGCTTACAACAGGACACGGATGTAAGAAGTTGCAAATGTTGGGATGTTATGTGGTATTAACCCTGGTTTTTTATTTTCCAGTGTAACAAGATCTTGTGCGAGTCTATAGAAGTAGGACTGCCCCTCTGCACATCTTGCATTGGATAACTAAGAAACATACACAAAGAATCCTCATAACTGTTACTTTTATTAATTTCTTCAGATAACCAAAAGGAAAAACCTATGAGTGCAGATCACATTCTAATTATTACTATTAGAAATGATGGTCTAATTAATAATGTCTTTTCATGAAATGTTAACCAGTTTCAGGCATAAACCAGTAACCAAGCATTACAATTGCACAAACAAAGCTACAAAAAGGTATACATTAGAGAGGCATCCACCTACAAAGGTCCTTCTCCTCCCTCTTTAAACAATGAAAGGAGGAGCAAACAAAATCAATGATAAAGGTGGAAATTCTACTGAATGGAAAGAAAGATGAATTACAGTTCTGAATCTTAAAGACAGAATGTATAAGTAAAGCCATCTCTTCTTACCAAATCAATAGTAATGAAAATCAGGACAGTTCAATACTCAGATATATATAATTCCATATCTTTCAAAGTAACATAGTGTTAGCACTTTTGGCAATGTGTGTGATATTGCACATGTAGTCTTCATCGTTCGGGCAAAATATTTGATAACTGCAGTTCAATGAAATGGAAAGAGGCGAGCATATGGCATAATCAGATCCTAACCTGTACCATCGCATCTCAGTTGTTCACAAGCAAAGCAACCTTCTACGACTGCATCAACAGCCAAAAGCCCACTTTCTGCAGTCTTCCACGCCGCTCTAACCACTTCCAAGAAGGGCCATGTGCTCACAACCAGAGGGAATTTCCCATGTCTAACTTCATCTCCAATTGTATAATGAAACAAGGATGTAGCGGAGCATCATCAGAGTCTATGCAACAAAAAGACACTACTAAAAAACTTTAATCTAGCTTTCCATAGTTATAGATTTATTAGAAAATCAGTCCCTCTTTAATCTTAAGACGCCATTAATAGATTGCTTATTCAATTGGCCCCTTTTCATCTTCCCGCCATCACCCTAACCCCATCTCTCACCCCACATCAAATACCCTCAGTACCTAAAATCGAATATCAATAATTTCACAAGGAAACAACAAAAGAAGCCCTAAATTCGAAGAACCCAGAATACCAGCAAAAATCAAAAGCCTTACGAGGAAACACGTGGAGTTTAAAAAAAAAGAAAAAGAAAAAAAGAGAGAGAGAGTAGAATTACCAAAAGAATCCACACAAAAAACAATCAGAAAATGATGATAAAGTGAATGTAAGAGTGGTGTAATACCGAAATGATCAGAGAAACGAGGATGATAAGAGACACAGCAGCTTTGTCGGAGTTGTTAGCCATCGGCGTTGTAGACTGGAGCGGCGCAAGAGACCGGACCGTTATTAAATCCATTGGTTTGGTGGAAAAGTATATAAAAGTTAACCAAAATATGATTTTTAAACTATCACATTTATCACATTTTTTATAAACTATCGACTTCATACATAATCTTTTAAAATATTATGAAATATATTATCGCATTAAATTTCCAGTGCTTCATTGGTAACTTAGCATATCAGAGACTAATGTGTAATTTTTTTCCAAAATAATAAAAAATATGCACAAAATAGGCCCAAGGTGTCATTTTTTAAATAAAAAAAATTAAACTCGATCCCCTTAGAGGCTTAGAGGCTTTCTCCTCTTTCTCCCATTTCAAAAAATCTCCAAATACCTCACAACACTCCAGAAAATAGCTACATAGCGGCGAGCAATTGGATCATTAGATAAACCAGCATTAGCAAGAGCCTCACTTGAAATATAGATTATACATAACAACTCTAGTAAAATCAGTTTAAGATATATGGATTATGCTTCAACTACTACTTTCCCAAACATCATGCAATCAAGATAAGCACTATCCTGACCATGGCAGCTCTGGATATAAGTTCAACTAAGTCATCTGCCAAGAAAAGGCAAATATGACATCCATGTCAAACATTTCATCAATATCATTATACAACGTGACTTTGTAATTATGTAATATTTGCTTGTGTAATCTTAATATTAGTTAGTAATGGACGTCATTATTGTTATTAAACATCATCATTGTACATATCATATTAAAATCTACATAGATAGCTCGCAACATGTAATATAACTGTCAACACAACAACATTTCATAATATCATGATCAGAAGTAAACATCAGTACATGATACGAATTTCATCATTGCATGAGTTTAACAATATCATTATATACTCGAATATTCAGTTGAGAAATAATACTAAAATTTTTTGGAAAGATAATGCCAATTATTTTGATTTGCAGAATGACTCTTTGTTTCTCAATTATGGTTTTCGTTAGGCTTTAGAGTTCTTTTCATAATAGAGATTATGGAAGATTTAATGGAGCAATGACTCCTCATATCATGGAAACTGCCTATAATTAAAATCCGTCCAATTTTGATTTTTACTTTTTTGTCTTTGTAATGACATTCCAATAATAATATAATGACATCCGTTTTCTGATAATCCAAGCCGTCGGTTTTCTAATCAAATGGTAATATTTCAGTCTTAGTTATACATATAGGGGGTAGTTTTGTGTATAGTGCGATCCTATATATAATATATATCAGTGTTGTAAAAATCGCCTTAGGCAGCTGCCTAGGCGCTCGTCGGCTGCTTGCCGCTGCGCAAACAAGTAAATCGGGTGGATTAGGCGGGCTAACGCCTAGGCGCGATTGTGCAGCAATTAGGCGGCCGCCTAGATTTGGTTTTCAATGTTTTTTTAATTAGACCACTATATTTATGCCACATGTCTTTTTGTTTTTATAAATTTTATCCGGAAAAAGCATTTGGTATAGTGGATAGTTAGTTAATAAATAATAGGAGATACACGCTATTTTGTAGGAAACATGATTTTCACATTGTTCAGTTATTATAACAAGATTTTTTTTCCATATCAGATGAACTTTTCCGATCATTCTACATTATATTATACATCATCATATATCGATAATTGAATCATCATATATAAGCGTAATACCATTAATTGAATAATTAATGACACAATGCTATGTATTTAATGAGAAATATTACATTATATAATGAATGATGATCTAATACCATTGTACTTAATCATATAGAAAGTTTAATATATAATGAGTGATGATTTGTAGTTCAATGATTACTGATTTGTAGTTTAATGATTGCGTATTGTGTTAAGAATTTTGTAATGATTGATGATTTGTAAATTAATGACCATTTTTTTACGAATTGAATCAGGGATGGCGTAGAGATTGATTAAAATCTGCATTAATTATTGGTTGAGATATAATGGAAATAATGATCCATATTAATCGCTATCTTCCCTAATAAATAGGAGACGTGTATTTTTAATTGGACAATTATAGCCTTATAATGAGTATCATATATTAATATGATGTTACACGTTGTTATGATATCACATCTGTCCATTATCATATCTGACTCTGAGTGCTTATACATTGTCTTAGTTTTGCATAGGGGTGCAAGTTTTACCATAATGCACCCATATATATATATAATATTACATATAAATTTGATTTTCGATTTTTTCAAGCTTATAATATATCTAAATCGAACAAAAAAAATTAAATTTCGTCATAAATTAAAATCGAATCAAACCGAAAAAGCGAATCAAATTTTAAAATCTAATTTAATTCAATTTAGATATTTGAATTTTGAGTATTTTGCACTTATTTTATTTTCTCCAAGATCCTAAATTCACGAACCGCCGTTTTTGTACTAACTGTTGGAGTTAACCTAAATTCCCGTATATACTATACGGCTCTCTCTTTCCTTTCTGATCTCATAATTTCTGCATCTCATCGGTTGCGCTCTCCCTCTCTCTCTTTCTCCCCCAACCCCCCGATGGATACTCTTCAATCCAACTACACCGATTCCCCCTCTCAGACCCAATCCGAACCCCAATCTCAACCCCAATATCCCTACGCTTACCAGAATTATCCCCAATCTGAAACCCTCGAAAAAACCCTAGACTCTTCGAACAACGGAGCTGCCGCCGCCGACGCTTCTATGCCCGCCCCGAAGCCTGATTTCCCGAAGCCGCTACTGTCGGAGAATGGTATCGCGAACACGCACAGCGGCACTGACAAAGATTTATCTGGCGGCGAGGAGGAGACGACCAGCCGCAGGCGGAGGCGATCTAGGTGGGATCCGCCCCCGAGCGAGTCCGGCAACGATGGCGACGCGGCCACTGGCGATGGAAATTCGGGAGCTGGTGGGAGGAAGCGTAAGTCGAGGTGGGCAGATGACGAGCCGAAGCCGGTGATTCAGTTGCCTGATTTTATGAAGGACTTCACTGGAGGTATTGAATTTGATCCTGAGATTCAAGCTTTGAACAGTAGGTTGCTTGAGATTAGTCGTAAGTTGCAATCGGGTATGATCCTGGATGATCGGCCTGAGGGTGCTAGGTCACCCTCCCCGGAACCTATTTATGATAACATGGGAGTGAGGATTAATACTAGAGAATATCGTGCTAGAGAGAAGCTGAATAGGGAGAGGCAAGAGATCATATCGCAGATTATTAAGAAGAATCCTGCCTTTAAGCCCCCTGCGGATTATAGGCCGCCTAAGCTTCACAAGAAGCTATACATACCGATGAAAGAATACCCAGGGTATAATTTTATTGGGTTGATTATTGGTCCAAGAGGAAACACTCAGAAGAGGATGGAAAGGGAGACTGGTGCAAAGATTGTTATCCGGGGCAAAGGGTCGGTGAAGGAAGGTCGGCTGCAACAGAAAAGGGATTTGAAACCTGATCCCTCAGAAAATGAGGATTTGCATGTGCTGGTGGAAGCTGAGACTCAGGAGTCTCTTGATGCTGCTGCAGGTATGGTCGAGAAGCTCTTGCAGCCAGTTGACGAGGTTCTTAATGAGCACAAGAGGCAACAACTGAGGGAGCTTGCTGCATTGAATGGTACTATTAGAGATGAAGAGTATTGTAGGTTGTGCGGGGAGCCTGGCCATCGACAGTATGCATGTCCTTCCCGCACTTCAACTTTCAAGAGTGATGTTTTGTGTAAAATTTGTGGTGATGGTGGACATCCTACTATTGATTGCCCGGTGAAGAATACTACCGGCAAGAAAATGGATGATGAGTATCAGAACTTCCTGGCAGAACTTGGAGGAACAGTTCCAGAGTCTTCAATCAAGTCGAGCTCTGCAACACTTGCACTTCCTGGGGGTTCAGGTACGAATCCTCCTTGGGCAAGTTCTACCAACTCTGCAAGTAACACCACACAAGCTGGTCTTGGATCAACCCTGATCAAGCCAAAGGAATTTGATGAGACAAACTTATATATAGGTTACTTGCCTCCCACTCTGGAGGATGATGGTTTGATCAGTTTGTTTTCTCCTTTTGGTGAAATTGTGATGGCTAAAGTTATAAAAGACCGCGTGTCTGGTTTGAGCAAGGGTTATGGCTTTGTGAAGTATGCAGATGTTCAGCAGGCGAATAATGCAATTGCAAGCATGAATGGACACAGGTTAGATGGGAGAACAATTGCTGTGCGAGTCGCGGGTAAACCACCTCAGCCCACAGTGCCTCCAGGCCCTCCTGCTCCACCTATGCCAACATATCCTGCTCCAAATCAGCCTATTGGTGCCTACCCCTCCCAGCAGTACCATGCTGGTGGTCCCATTGGAAGTGCACCACCTGGCATCTATTCTGGGGCACCAGTTCCTTGGGGACCTCCACCTCCTCCTTCGTATTCCCCTTATCCTCCTCCGCCACCAGGATCGACAATGTACCCTCCAGTTCCAGGTCAAGCAGTTCACCAATATGGAGTGCAATATCCTCCGCCTCCAATGCCTCCAGGTTCCTCTGGTGTCCAGACTCAAGCTGTTTCTTCCACCGACTCACAGCAAAGTTTTGCATCTTCTGGGGAGATCCAGCAAAGTTACCCTCCAGGAGTACAATCGCAGAGTAGTGCGCCAGTTCAATCTGGTCCAACTTATGCCTATGGCAATTCCGTTACTGCAATGTTACCACCAAATACCCAGTTTCCTTACCCAACGCCTCCTTATAGTTATCCACCTCATTATGGTGCTGTTCCGCCACCTCCTCCTGCCGTACCTCAGTCTTCTGGGGACCCTTCTCAAAGCTTGAGTAATGTTCCGTGGTCCTCAAATCCACCTGTGCCTCCTCCACCACCATCTGCTGAGAAAAGTAATTACAGCACAGATTCTGAATATGAGAAGTTCATGGCAGAAATGAAATAATGATAGAATTTTCCAAAGATGGCTTTCTGGATGAGGTAAATATAAACCTTCTTTTATTTTCTCTCTACTATTAAAAGTTTTGATATTTTCTGACATATTACTTTATTTATCAATTTTTTGGCACATCTAATATCACACAGTTACGGGGTTGTAGTAAAATATTGTAGTTTATATTTTGATATTGGCATAAAGGAGTGCAGGTGCATGATTACAATGTGGAGAATTTTTCTGAGTGGCTTTTGGGGGATTAAGATAAAATGGACGAGACAGGTGTTCATAAATATGGTACTTAGATTTATATTAAACTTTTAATACTTGTTTGCGCAATGAAATAGGAAATACTATGTTAAAAAAAAAGGTTTGCAGTATTTCTCAAGAACAAATTAGTATTGATTGGAACATGCATTCTACTTGTGGCCAAAATACATTTCAGAGTAATAAGAAGATCTTGGATTTCATTTCTTTTTTATACATCACACTATAGTAATAAAATAACCCTTTAAATTAGAGGTATTTGCCAGGGTTGTTTATTTCATTTTTGTTGTTGCTCATTATTACTCATCTATATGTACCTGTGTGGATTTCTTAATTATGAGAAAAAGGATACTGTCACTGTTAGAGATGAGAGTGGGATCTCCATGTCTTATCTTATTTCTTTACCTTTTTTATTTGGAGTTATAGTTGTAGTAAGATTGTGAAGGGATGGGCTGGGAGGTTTTTCTGGAGCCCTGCTTATGAGTCTTGCTTTAATTATTTAAGTCCTAGGATTGTAGTTACCAGTTATCAGAGTGTTATCTTAGTGAATCGGCAGATTTTCTGCTTGGGGCAGGTTCACCCACCAGTTCTTATTTTTCTTCTCTTTTCTTATCAGAACACCCTTCACTCTTATCAGCCATAATCTTGTTGTGAGAAAACTATAGCACTAATTAAAAAGCTCATATGCTGTCTACGTATAGGTTCTTCCTCACGTAAAATACTTTGTCAGTCTATGCAGATTGCCATCATGATACAACTTTCTATGTAACCTGTGGGCGACTTCTCTATCATTTCTTGTAGAATTGGCTTCCTTTGGGCCCACTATTCTGTTTAATTTCTGATCATGCATGCTTTTAATTTTATGTATCGTTTTTTGATTTATTAACAAATAATAACACTTGTTTCTTTGTCATTATGTAATATCTTGACAGGCTGTTTGTTGGAGCACTTCTCATCCTGATTTCTTATGTCTCTTGCCATGATTTACTT